>VWYK01051301.1:0-29111 GCA_013399775.1 Semnornis frantzii | reverse complement strand
CTTTTCATCTCAAGTAAAATAGAACTGAACTGTCTAGGAAAAGAGGATCTCAGGAACTCCTCATCTCAAATAAAATAGACCTAAACTGTCCAAGAAAAGAGGATCTCAGGAACTTTTCATCTCAAGTAAAATAGACCTAAACTGTCCAAGAAAAGAGGATCTCAGGAACTCTTCATCTCAAGACAAATAGACCTAAACTGTCCAAGAAAAGCAGATCTCAGGAACTTTTCATGTCCTACCTGCATTTCACAGGTGTTGAGAGGGTTGGTGAGTTAATATTGACAGAGCATTTAAGAACCCTTCCCAGACAGAAGCCACATGAACACTGCAGCTAAATGCTGCACACAGCTAACCTGATTCCTCTGCAAGTCTCTAGAACCTGGATAATTTGGCTTTTCAGCTCAGATCTGCACAGATGTTTATATCATGAATCTGCTCATTAAATACAGCAAAGGCTTGAGTCAGTCCCCCCTTGCTCACACTTGTGTCACTTCTTCATTTGAAGCCATGACAACGTATTTTGTGCAAGAACAAAACAATATCCTCTTGCCCTTTGTAATTTCCTTTTCCCTGTCCCATTTCACCTCTCACTCTAGCATGAGGTCGTGGTTTTCTTTGCTCACCATTGAGCAGCATTTGACCACTGACAGCCAAGGCTTGTGAGACCTTATGGACCCTTACATAGTGTCTGTGCCTTCAATTTGCATGTCTGGGGCTCTGGGCTGAACCATTCCAATGAATCACAACGAAGATGAACACACATTCACCCCACAGAGCAGCTGACAGGGTGCTGGACCATCTCCTTTGAACTATACTCATATCCTGAAAGGTTGCCTAGTTGATCTTTAAGGTCCTTTCCAAACTGGTATTTGATGAACCTATGAATTAACGAATTTCTGGGGACAAAAAACCAAACTCAGCCCTTTATGGATGGATGGAAACAACCTTATAGCTGGCTGACAACTGGTCTGACACCATACATACAGATGCACCCTCCCTGGAGGCGTTCAAGGCCAGGATGGATGAAGCCTTGAGCAACCAAGTCTAGTTGAGAGTCCATGACAGGGAGGTTACAGCAGGTGATCTCGAAGGTCCCTTCCAACCTTAGCCATTCTATAATTCTGGCTGCACCAGGGGAGGTTTAGGTTGGACATGAAGAACAATGCCCTCCCCCAAAGGCTTGTCAAGTCCTGGACTAGGCTGCCCAGGGCACTGGTGGAGTCCCCATCCCTGGAGGGGTTTCAAAGCTGTGTTGGTGTGGTGCAGAGGGACATGGTTTAGTGGTGAGCTGGCAGTGCTGGGTTAATGGTTGACCCTGATGATTTCCAGACAAAATGACTCTGCATAGACTAAACTTAAGAGTAGTGTTGCAAAAGAGAAACATCTTCTTCCACACATCTACAAAAGGCTGACCCTGAGAGATCACTGTGCCCTCAGCAAGAGCTGAACATCTCCTGCACACCTGGCCACACTTACTGTGCTAATCAACCACTCTTCAGCAAGAAGGAGAGAGAAAAAACCCAACAATCTGCTGTTCTTCTCTTCACAAAGCACTCTTTGCACTCCACTACCATGACAGCTTTGCTTTCATTAACAAATCAGGATAGTTTTTTTTTACAAGAGGAGAATCAATACACAATAAGCAATTATCCCACTGTGAGGGAAACTGCACCAGCTCAAGCCTGGCTGATAGCTGTGCCTGCTTCTTTTCTTTTCAGTGTCAGAATAACAAGCTGCAGTTGCTTGTCTGTACTTCACAGTCAACAACAAAGTACCTGTGGTGGGTTTGTAATCTCTGTGTCGATAGAAGCAAATTCCCTTTGTAGTAATGAAAAGAGCAGAAGCTCATCCAGTCTCACATAGGGCCTCTTACAAAGGGGGGCTGAAAGAGAATCATAGAATCACAGAATTATCAGAGCTGGAAGGGACCCCAAGGATTATCTAGCTCCAACCCCCCTGCCATGGGCAGGGACACCTCACACTAGATCAGGTTGCTCAAAGCCCCATCCAGCCTGGCCTTAAAAACTTCCAGGGATGAAGCTTCCACCACCTCCCTGGGCAACCTGTGCCAGGCTCTCACCATGCTCATGGTGAAGAATTTTTTCTTAATGTACAATCTGACCCTACCCACTTCTAGTTCTGCTCTATTCCCCCTAGTCCTATCACTACCTGACACCCTCAGAAGTCCCTCAGCAGCTTTCTTGTAGTTCCCTTCAGACACTGGAAGGCCACAATAAAGTCTCCTCAGAGCCTTCTGCTCTCCAGACTGAACAGCCCCAACTCTCTCAGTCTGTCTCCAGAGCAGAGGTTCTCCAGCCCTCTGATCTTTCTCATGGCCCTCCTCTGGACACACTCCAGCACATCCAGATTCTTCTTGTCCCAGGGGCTCCAGAACTGGGCACAGTGCTCCAGGTGAGGTCTCACCAGAGTGGTGCAGAGGAGCAGAATCCCCTCCCTCACCCTGCTGCCCACACTGCTCCTGCTGCAGCCCAGGCTCTGGCTGCTCTCTGGGCTGCAAGTGCACACTGCTGGCTCATGTTGAGCTTCTCACCCATCAGCACCCCCAAGTCCCTCTTCTCATGGCTGCTCTCCAGCCAGGCACTGCCCAGCCTGGATTTGTGCTTGGGATTGCCTCGATCCTGCTGCATGACCTTGCACTTGGTCTTGTTGAACCTCATGAGGTTGGCTTGTGCCCAGCTCTGCAGCCTGTCCAGGTCCCTCTGGATGTCATCCCTGTCCTCCAGCCTGTCTGCTGTGCCACACAGCTTGCTGTGGTCAGCAAACTTGTTGAAGCTGCACTCAATGCCTCTGCCCATGGTATCCACACAGATGTTGAACAAGCCTCGTGCAGGACTGATCCCTTTGAGGGACACTCATGTTGAAGGAGACATTTCTACAGGTGCTCCCAAATGTGATAGAACATAAAACTCACACAAGGGATGCAGAGCATGCCTGAAAAGGGGCTGTTGTGTCCTAGAAAGCAGTCAGAGGAGAGCTAATTCACAGGATCATGGAATGGTAAGGTTGGAAGGGACCTCAAAGATCATCCAGTTTCAACCCCCTGCTGTCTCACGTTGAGCTTCTCACCCACCAGCACCTCCAAGCCCCTTTCCTCAAGGCTGCTCTCAAGCAGTCACTGCCCAGCCTGTATCAGTGCCTGGCATTGCCCTGATCCAGGTGCAGGACCTTGCACTTGGTCTTGTTGAACCTCATGAGGTTGGCTTGGGACTACCTCTGCAGCCTGTCAAGGTCCCTCTGGATGGATCCCTTCCCTGCAGCACATCAGCCAGATGCTTGGTGTCATCAGATGTTAAGATCAGCCTTAAAAAAAAATAGTTTAAAAAAAATCTTTAAAAAACCACATCCAATCTTTCTGCCTTTTTTTCTGCCTGCTTTGGTTCTGAAATGTGTATGTGTACAAATAGCTGAGGGGTGGGTGTCAAGTGGCTGAGGCCAATCTCTTCTGGTGGTCAGCAGTAACAAGACAAGGAACAGCAGCTACAAACTGGAACACAGAAGTTTTCACTTCAACATGAGGAAAAACTTCTTTAGAGTGAGGGTGACAGAGCCCTGGAGCAGGTTGCCCAGAGATGTTGTGGAGTCTCCTTCTCTGGAAACTTTCAAAACCCATCTGGATGCATTCCTGTGTGCACTACCCTGGGGATCCTGCTTTGGCAGGGGGCTTGGACTGGATGATCTCTGGAAGTCCCTTCCAACCATCTAAGTTTCTGTGATTCTGTGATTTGTTTCATGGATGTGGAAATATAAAACTGGCCTTGGAGAAGATTCTCATGCTAATTCCCCCTGGAAACCTGGCATTTCCCACGCCACATGGTGTTTATGAGAACGCTGGGGTGAAGGTTGGCTCCCGGAGCACATCGCATTCCTGCAGGACCTTTAGCAAACTCACTCTCTGGCCTCTGCTGAAGTGCACTTATTTCTTAATCCCTAATGTCATCCAAGGCAGGTTTTGTGTGGGCAAGCAGGTTCCTCAGAATTGCAGCCAACAGAAAGGGTGTGTTGGAGGGAGGGGAAAAGCGATACAAGTGAGGAGCCTGCCGTGCCAAATCCACAAGACGGCTGCCAGCAACCCACTTGGGGATACTCTTCCACAACCCACCTGGGGAAACCATGGAGCTATTACACAAATGACAAGGTTTCTGGAAAGGCCAAATAAGTAGGTTCAAAGGCTCCAATCAGGAAATGTGTAATTCATAGGGATCAAGAGAAGGAAGTGTGGCCTCCTTCATGTGGGCACCTGTCCTCTGCTGCTCACAAAGGTGTATCCACACCACTCTGCAGCTACAGCCTCCAGACCTGGCACAGGAACTTCATCTGTTCCCTCTGTTGGAGCCATGATAAGTCACCAGTATCAGTGAACCACAGTGAAGCAATTTCCAGAAGTGTCCCAGCACTGCCTGCTGTCTGCTGCCTGCAGCCTGCTGCCTGCAGCTGAGGATCTACCACGAGAGCATTTATCATACAATCACAGAATGGTAAGGTTAGAAGGGACCTCAAAGATCAGCCAGTTCCAACCCCCTCCCACTAGCACAGGTCGCTCAAAGCTTTGTCCACCCTGGCCTTGAACACCTCCACAGCCTCCCTGGGCAACCTGTGCCAGTGTCTCACCACCCTCACTGCAGACAACTTCCTCCTAACATCCAGTTTCAATCTCCCTTCTGCCACTTCAAACCCATTGCCCCTTGTCCTGGCATTGCAAGACCTTGTCAATAGTCTCTCCTCAGCACTCCTGTAGCCCCCTTCAGATACTGGAAGGCTACTCCAAGGTCTCCTGGAAGCCTTCTCTTCTCCAGGCTGCAGAGCCCCAACTCTCTCAGCCTGTCCTCATAGCAGAGCTGCTGCAGCCCTCTCAGCATCTTGGTGGCCTCCTCTGGACCTGCTCCAACACTTCCATGTCCTTCCTATGCTGGGGGCTCCAGAACTGCACCCAGGACTGCAGCTGGGGTCTGAGGAGAGCAGAGCAAAGGGGCACAATCCCCTCCCTTGCCCTGCTGCCCACACTGCTCTTGCTGCAGCCCAGCACACAGTTGCTGTCTGGGCTGCACTCACACTGCAGCCTCATGTGGAGCTTTTCAGCAACCCAGGCATGTCCCAAATCACCACAGCCCTGGTGCAGATGTAGATGTAGAGAGCATATAGACACAAGGTTTCCCCAAAACATTCCCTGTAACGGGAGGCTCAAGGACTCCCTGAGACACAGAGCCTTTGGTCCCACAGAGAACTCCTTCTGTATGTTGTAGGTGCCATTTTTCAGCATCCACAATACCCTACAGAAAGGAATTCTACAGCTTAAACCAGGGGAGGGGGAGTGGGGAGGGGTGTTGGACCTCCCTCTTGCTGGGTTTGATTTTCAGTAAGTGCTAGAACCCATCCTACCATTAACTTAATTTAATTGGTTCAGGTAATGGTGGCCATAAAGAGCTGGCACTGAAAGCTGATCATAAAAATCAATGTGCAGGTTCCCATGGTGTTCCCAGAAGCCAGTGTGAATCGAGGTGTAGATGTTCCCACCAGTAGCATCATTTTAAAACTCTGCTCTACTGAAGGTTGGGCATTCTGCCCAAACCCACTGGGGCTTCTTCTTGAAGAGTTATCAATCACATTGTCTCCTTCCAAGTGTTTTCTTGGTACCATGGTGCTTGCTAACAACTTCTATACAGTGTCAGGCCACAGGTCAACACATCTCAAAACTCAGAGGAGGTCATCTGCCTCTCCTGGGCAAGCTGTTGGTTTTGGACAGCCAAATCTCCTTCCAACCTCCTGGCACAGATACACAGCAGGTGGCTTTTGGCTTTTCCCTTACCTCCTCTCTGCTGAACCCTGGTGAGCCCATGCAACCTTATAGCCACGCTCCCAGAACATCTCCAGGGTGGGTCCAAGGTCTGCTGAAGGCAAGCCCTGCTTCCAAGACCTGTGCTAAGGAGTCAGGGCCCAAGTGCATGTCTAATGTAGGAATCTAACTGCATCTCTTTCTCTCTCACATATCCCAGGACAGTGGGATCTGGCTGGCTGGGGAAGGAGAGCTCTGAAATGAGAATGAGCAGAGGTGCTGCTCTTTGTTCACCTGCCTGGTGAGAAATGGTCCATGAAGGCTCTGTCAAAGCAAGCCATGAAGATGCTACAGAATGGCACAAAGGGCAAAACATTTAATAACAGCAGAGTGCAGGGGGGGTGTAAATGAGGAGTAAGCACATCCTGCACTTCCCATTGCAAGAGAAAACCAAAACATGGGTCACATCAGCACTGGGACGTTGTCAGCACAGGGAGGGACACAAATTACTGTCAGATGCCAAAGCTCAAGTTTGCTATCCTACACATGCACACAGGGACAGAGAGCCTGAGGCCAATCTGACTGACCCCTTTCCTGTCTATGGCCTTGGCCAGGGCCTGATGCCAGGGATGATGTCAAGGATGACCATACTAATCTAGGCAATGTGACATCACATCCCAAGTATAATGAGCCTTTTGTTTCATCACAAATAATGATCCTGCTCCCCAGTGCACAGGGATTGAGAGCCTGGGTTTAATTTTCTCTGCACTTATGTGCCAGGCTGATTCTGGTTTTTTTTTTGTTTTTTCTGGTTTTTTTTATTTGTTCCCTCTCAGAGCCAGCTCTGTTTGCTGAACCACTGCACTAGCTCTGATGTCAGAGCCTTGTCCTTACTCATTAAGTTTTTCAGCACTGATTAAAAGGCTGCAGCTAAATCAGAAATACAGTGGGAAAAGCTTGGATCTGACACAAAGCTTCCACCATAAAGTTCCTTAAAGCACATCTAGGAAAGACCTCCCAAAATTCCTGCTTCATTGTGCAAACAATTACTTCTCCTTGAGCTTTGTCTAAAACCAGCTGAGGTTTGTTTCCTAATTTTTCTCTCCTGTGAGAACATCCCTGCATGCTTTGGTGACTGCCCTGTGATCCAGGGGAGCAGGGGCAATGGCAGCTGTGGAACTGGCACCTCGGTTCTGCTCAGCTCTGGCTCCCTTTGCTTGGCTGGCATGAAGCCATGCCACTTGGCAGACCAGCAGCATCCTGTCACAGCTTTTCAGCCATGCCTGGGGCTATGTGGGCAGACTTGTCTGAGGAAGCACAGGGCATCCCTAGGAGGAAAGAAGACCAGAGGAAAATTCCCAGGGTTGCAAGGTGTGGGCTTCACGTGTCGGTGGCAGCCTAGAACTTGAAACCCTGTCTTCAAAGTGAAACCACAATCAGGCAGAAGCATGACCCAGCAGACTGAGCCTTCAGGGTTTGAGAGCTTCTTAGGGCAGTACAGGCCAAGACCTTGAGCTGAGACTACATCACCATTGCCCTGCTCAGGGGAATCTGGAGTCTGGAGCAAGTAGGCTGCAAGATTCTTTGATCTTGACCGAAGCTTGGGGAGGGGAGATTTGTACTGGAGATCAGGAAGAAATTCTTTACAGTGAGGGTCATGAGACACTGGCACAGGTTGCCCAGGGAGGCTATGGCTGTGGAGGTGTTCAAGGCCAGGGTGAATGAGGCCATGAGCAATCTGGTCTAATGGAAGGCTTCCCTCTCCATGACAGGGGAGTTGGAACTGGATGATCTTCAAGGTTCCCTCCAACCCAACCCATTCTGTGAATCCATGAATATATGGACCCCATTGCTCATCATTGCCACTCTCTAGGCTGTGTTATTGCCATAGAAAGCAACAGGAAAAGGAAAGCCCAGGTGTGCCACATGAAAGAAAGGTAAAGACAAAGTCTTCCTTCCCCTGGTCCATGCTGTATAATCCTTTCTACAAACTAAGCAGGAACTGCACTCTGTAATCAGATTTTCTTCACTTGCTTGCCTTTGCCACCTAGAAACATGCAGCACTGATGCTGTTTTTCTTGGACCCACAGCAACCTCTCTATGCTCATACAAGAAGAGCCCCCTGTGGTTTGCTTCTCACCAGGTATGTAGAACTGAGAGGCTGGTGCAGAGCAGAGTCAAGGGCTCTGCCTCAATGGATCCTTCCCCAGGGACTGTCAATAAGAAGAAGAACAAAGCCTTAGATGATGAAGGGAATATTTTGCAGAGCCAGCTTCCTTGTATGCACTGAAAGAGCTGAGGCTAGGTACAGCTAGCCTGGCCCTGACAGCACAAATGGATTCCTGCAGAACCTGAGCAAGACACTGCTCCAGCACCAGGGAGGGACAAGCAGTACCTCTGCAAACACAGCTTCTGCTCAGCACAGCAGGAAAACCTGCCACGCTCCACCTAAGCATTTTATTTCCTGCTGGTATTGTTTGCTCCCTAAACAACCTCATGAATGAGGATCAGCATTCAGGCTTTGCACCCATGCACAGATAGATTGTGTGAATCTCACATGCAGAACACTGGGGAAGTCCATCCTTACATGTTGTGCACTGGTTCATCTCATTGATCTCAACTTCTCCATACCAACTATACAGAATCATTGAGACTGGAAAAGGTCATCAACCTGACACCAAACCATGTCCTGAAGTGCCATGTCTACACCTCCAGGGATGGTGACTCCACCACCTCCCTGGGCAGCCTGTTCCATTGTTACATCACTCTCATAGTAAAGAGCTTCTAATGTCCAAACTAAATCTAGTCTGCTCCAGTTTAAAAGCATTGCCCCTTGTCCTAGTGCTGCATGCCCTTGTAAACAGTCCCTCCACAGCTTTCTTGCAGGTCCCCTTCAGGCACCGCTGTGAGGTCTCCCTGCAGCCTTCTTTTCCTCAGGCTGAACAGCCCCAGCTCTCAGCCTGTCTTCACAGCAGAGGTGCTTCAGCCCTCTGATCATTTTCATGGCCCTCCACTGGATCGTATCCATCAGGTTCACGTCCTCCTCGGGTTGAGGGCCCCAGGGTCTCTTTATTCAGCATGTTGCATCAATGTTACTCTAGGAGAGCTGGTACCATTGCACTCCCCTCATGGTATCCCATTTTGCTCCAGTGCACTCAATAGAAGAAGCCTGGTGCAGCAAAAAAGCATCCTGTGTATTATTTGCCTTTCTCTCCTTGAAGGAGATAGGTTGCTTGGGTATCAGAAGAGACCAAAGCTCTGCTCTGCCTGTGTCTCACCTAGGGTCTTGCTGCTGGAAAAATTCTTCCTGGCAGCAGCAGTAGAAGGTGAAGCAGTTTAACACAGTAAAAACCGTGGTGCCCAGCACAGCCACTTCAAATTCTATCAGTTCCAAAGTGTCTATGGCACACAGACAAGCACCAGGGTTTGTCACAGCGTACACAAGGGCATAGACCGGGACTTGTCTTGAAAGTATCTCCCTGGCCTGGCACGGCTCCCATCCCACAGCCCCTGGCTTTCTCCACAGCTGTGGGCTGGAGCCAAGGCCATGGCAGTAGCATCCCCTTGGGCCATGACATTCCTCTGACACCTCGAGAGTAGCACCCAGCTGCTCGTCCCACTTGGTGTGTGTGGGAGGGAGGGAAAGGCTCACAGGGCATGCGCTGCATGGCACAGATATTTCAGCAGCAGAGAGGTGGGAGGTCACAGCAGGGACAGAGTGGCTGGAGGGGAGGAACCATGCTGTACCCTCCCACTCAATCCCACCACGTCATGCCCTGGCAAAGTGCAGCTTGAGAAGCTGGTCCCCATCCTCTGTCTTGTGACAAATCCAGTTCAACTGGGTGACATTTCCACATAGTGACCAGCTCTGACCTACTTCTGCTTATTGGTGGTCAGGAGTTGAGTAAGAGCAGTGACTGACCTGAAAAGCCCCTCCTGACACATATCCATACCTGACCACGCCTATGGCAAAACCCTCCTACAACCCTTGGGCACAGAGGAGGACATGTTCCTCTCCCAAGGCAGTGCTGGTCATGCTATGAGCTCCATCCCTCTGCCTTCCCTCCAGCCCTGCTGCTCTCAGCAGCCACAGCTAGCAACACTCAAGTTTATTGGATGTCCATGGGCTGACCCTGCTGTGGTAGAAATTCCCACACCCATGAGCACTTCCTGCTCTCACTATTTCCCTTGCCTGGTCCAGGCCATGGGCTGCTTGGTGTAAGTAGGCAGTGCCCATTGCTCCCCATGCAGCCTCAGTGCTCAGTGAGTTGTGCTGGAGGGTGCAGGACAGCCACAGCAAAGCTCAGCAGGGAACCACCACTAACTGTGCCAGTAACCAACAGCCACGACATGAAGGCAGCAGCAAGAGGGAAGGGTGAAATGTCAGCTAGGAAGGCACAAGTGGTGCTGAGAGCGCTCAGCACCAGCTACAGTCTGCCATGCTGCATCTCCATGGAGTGGGAGACTTCAGATGACCCAATAAGACACTGAGCAGGAAGGATATGACGAGACAAAGAGGAGCAAACATCATGTGCTGACTCCTCCTCTCCTCCCAGCTGAAGGAATGCTTTGGCTTTTGCCTCTCTGAGGGTTGCAGAGAGAACATCAACCATTCTGGACACGGTGAACAAAAATCACTTGGAAAAACTCTGAGGAAAAAAACTCTGAAATGGTCTTTGAATGCTCAATTGCCTTTTCTGCATACTCATTGTAAGCTTGAAAACTAAACCCACCACCATTAACCCAGCGTAGACAAGGAATGAATAAAGAAACAACATGCAAAGTGTAAGCCTCCTCCATGTTAAAGACAGCAGCAGCTCCAACACCCCCCTGGTGTGTATTACTTTATCCTCACTAGATACATGACTCAACTCACTTGTCCTCATGCAAAATGTCCTTACAAATATCACACACAAGAATGCAGAAAGAACAAAAGCACTAAGGAAAGAAGAGAAAGCTCAGCAGCACAGAGCTGGCATGCCCCAGTGGCAAGCTGTTTCTTTGAATGCTTAATTCCTTTCATGCATTTTCTTTTCTTTAAAAAAAAAAAACAACAACTCTGAGTCACATCTTTGAACTCACACTAAAACATCTGCCTCTGTATAGCTTGGTAGAGTACAGAGGTGAGCTGAATGGGATGAGGTTCTACAAGGCCAAGTGCTCCTGGGTCACATCAACTCCATGCAATGCTACAGGTTTGGGGCAGAGAGGCTGGAAACTGCCCAGCAGAAGGCCTTGAGTGACCTGTACTAGTGGGAGGTGTCCTGTGGCAGGGGGTTGGAACTAGATGATCTTTGAGGTCCCCTCCAACCTTACCATTCTATGATTCTAAGAAAGGCAGGGATGGGGAAGGGGAGGGAGATGCAGTCAGGCACCATCTTTTAAGCTGTGATACCAGAAAGAGAATAGAATAACAATACTACAATATCCTGGGATGAGCAGGTCCATCCCTCTGGGATAGTCCCTATGGTTTTGTTTCAGGGGGACCTATGATCCCTCAAAGTACCACACCAGCCTAGGTCAGCAATGGTGTGGTCAGTAGGAGTAGGGTAGGGATTGTCCCCCTGGAGTATTGTGTTCAGTTTGGGGCTTCTAACTCCAAGAAGAACATTGAGGTGCTGGAGCATGTCCAGAGAAAGGCAATGGTGAAGGGTCTGGAGAAGAGGGCTGGTGAGTAGCAGCTGAGAGGTTGTTTAGTCTGGAGAAAACGATGTGGTTTAGTGGTGACCTGGCATTGCCAAGTGTTTTTAATGGTTGGACTTGTTGATCTTAAAGATCTCTGCCAACCAAAACGATTCTGTGATGCTATGATTGGTAACCCCTGCAGAGTTATCTAATCAGTGGAAACTAGGCAAAGATCACAGGCTGAGACGTGCCTGGCATGAGCAGAGGAATTTACCAAACAAGCAAGGCTGAGAGCTCACCTGCAGACACAGGGGGAACACCAGGAGGAATTTTTGGGCTGCTATGACAGCCACTGAGCAGGAATGCTCCTGCTTGCACCCTGCCTGCTCTGCTCCAGCTCCATTCATGGGAAAGATGAGATTGTCATAGTCACTTAAGGTCACCATTCCCTGTTCCGCATTCAGGGCATGGTTGGGAATGGTCCAAACAGGAGCTGAGAGCTGATGTGTGAGGTTTGCAGACTTGGGTTTATTCTGGCAGCTCCAAAACTACCTTGCTCAGCCCTCTTGGACAAATCACCTTCTGGCAAAGAAAAGGTGAGTTGTGTGCCAGCTGTACTTGTGCTCTGGAAAGGGAAAGAAAATGTCCCCTTCCTTTTGGGGGATTTTTGAGAGCAAATTCTCAGCTTGGCCTCACACTCTCTGCAGAGCATGGAGTCATCGAATCATAGAGTCACAGAATCATCAAATCATAGAATGATTGAATCACAGAATGCATTGGAAAAGCTGAAAGGGACCTTCAAAGCTTCTCCAGTCCCACCCCCCTGCAGTCAGCAGGGATATCCCCAACTAGATGAGGTTGCTCAGAGCTCCATCAAGCATGACCTTGAGCATTTGTGGGGATGGGGCCTCCAGCACCTCCCTGGGCAACCTGTTCCAGTGTTCCACCACCTTTATTGTGAAGAACCTCTTCCTAATGTCCATGAGCATGTAATGTAATGAGTGTGAGCCTGTGCCTGTCTTATCTCAAGAGCCCAGCCCTTGTTCTCCAAGGTTCTGGCTATTCAGCCTCTTCCAGCCAAGGGTATGAAGGTCACACACCACTGCTAGAAGCTTCAGGCTAATAAAGGCTCTTAGGAGATGTTTTAATTCAGAACTTAACTCCACTGAAATTCCTTGGAAAATGAAAACAAAATAAACTCCAGAGGGTTTTCTGACTTACAGACTGAGCGAATCTGCAGCTGTCTCCTTGTGAGTCATGTGCCTTGAGTAGATACTAAGCATCTAATGGCACTCAAAATTAAGAGAAAATTAGCTTTGTCACTTGTTTCCAAAATATCACTATTAGTTTTTCAGTATTCTGCCCTAGAGTAGGTAACTGGGACCAAAGCAAAACAAACCCAAACCAAATCACATCTCTACAGAGCACTTTCACAGAAATAAAAGTTTTCCTTCTAGTGATCTTAGCAGCACCTTCCTGCCCATCTGGGTTTTAAGTTTAGCCCTGCTGTGAAGTCAGGTTGGGCTGCTGT
This sequence comes from Semnornis frantzii, assembly GCA_013399775.1. Taxonomy (NCBI): domain Eukaryota; kingdom Metazoa; phylum Chordata; class Aves; order Piciformes; family Ramphastidae; genus Semnornis; species Semnornis frantzii. The sequence goes on along the minus strand of VWYK01051301.1, from coordinate 16,164 downwards.
AAAAACAGCCACCAGTCCTCGTCCTCAAAGTTTGCCAAACACAATCAAAACAAACAATGAATTAAAGACAGAAATGAAGCCAGTCACTAGCCTAAGGTCACAAAGGAGCTCTGTGGCTTGGCTGGGATCAGACCACACATCCTTTGGGGCTTTACCAGCCCCATTGTCCTGTTTCCCTAAACCACAATGGCTTTTACAAACTCTTTTGTTTTTTCTCCTTCACATTTTCTCTCTCCCTGGTCTCTTCCCCATTCAGGCTGCTGGCAAGGATCCCCATCCCTGATGCTTTGGCCAGCCTCACTAAATAAATGACACATGCTGCTGAAGCATGACTTCTAGCTTTATAGTAACTAGACTATTATAATATTTCCAGCAGTGTTATTAAAGTACAAGTGCTAAGAGCTGGCTGGCTTTTTGTGAGAGGGGAGATGCTGCAGACAGAGTGGGATATGAGAAAATAGTTTTCTTTCTTTGACATTATTTTGTAATAACACAAATCCGAAATGTTTTTTCGTGGAGAGGTGGAAGAAATCTTGTTGCTTTCTCATTGAAAGATAAGTTTCCACCCCTGTTTATTTATGCAAGGAAAAAGGAGAAGTTTCTGCATATCAGTGTGTGTGAATCCATGTCCTGGTTTCAGGTGGAGTAGAATTGATTTTCCTCCTAACAGTTGGTTCGGTGCTGTGCTTTGGCTTTACTATGAGATGAACATTGATTTTCTCCCCAGTATCAGGTGGTAGAATGAGAGGAAATGCCCAGAAATTGTGCCAGGGGAGGGTTAGGTTGGAGATTAGGAAAAATTTCTTTCCTGGAAGAGTGGTCAGGCATTGGAACAGGCTGCCCAAGGAGATGATAGAGTCACTGCCTCTAGGGGTGTCTAAGAAACGCGGACGCGGTCCTTTGGGATGCGGTTTAATGACCATAGTGGTCTTAGCTTAATTTGGTGGCTCAATTTGATTAATCTTGGAGGATTCTTCCAACTGAAGCAATTCTGTGAGTCTGTGGTTTAGTGGCTTAGCAGTAGTGGTGGGATTGTGAGCTCTAGTTGAACAGTTGGAGCTGATGATCTCAAAGGTCTTGTTCAAGCTCGACAGTTCTATGGTTTATTCTCACACAAGCAAGGTGGCAGGCAGCTGAAGTTGTTCTCTTGCTTTATGGCATAATGATACCTGATATGGCATTATATTTCCTCCTTCATGGCATGATGATGTTTTAGTTGTTGAAAAGTAGTGTTTATAATCTAACAACTTCCTAGCTTCTCAGGTCCTGCCAGAGATAAGGCTGGAATGGCACAAAAGGTTGGGAGGGGATGTGGTTAGGACAGCTGACTCCAACTGAACAAAGGAGATGCCCCATTTGATGTATGCCCAGTACACAAACTGGGGGAAAAGCTGTCTGGGCATCAGTGCTCAGAAACTGACTGGGCAAGTGGTAAGCAACTGCATTGTGCATCACTTCATTTGTACATTCAATTATTTTATTAGTAGCATTAGTGTTAGTATTATGACTATCATTAGCATTTTCTTCCTTTTCTGTCCTATTAAGCTGTGTTTATCTCAACTCATGAGTTTTAACTCTTTTTCCCAATTCTCTCTCCATCTCACAGGGTGGAGAGGGTGAGGAGCAGCTGTGCAGGGCTTAGTTGCTGGCTGGGCTTAAACCACAACACAAAGAAAATGTCCATTTTGATGAGAACTTGCTTTTCTTAGGAAGAAAAAAGAAGTTTCATAGAATCATAGAATCAACGAGGTTGGAAGAGACCTCCAAGCTCATCCAGCCCAACCTGGCACCCAGCCCTAGCCAATCAACCAGACCATGGCACTAAGTGCCCCATCCAGACTTTGCTTCAACACCTCCAGGGACAGCAACTCCACCACTTCCGTGGGCAGCCCATTCCAATGCCAATCACTCTCTCTGGCAAGAACTTTCTCCTAACATCCAGCCCAGACCTTCCCTGGCACAAACTTGAGGCTGTGTCCTCTCATTCTGTCCCTGGGTGCCTGGAGAAGAGCCCAAGCCCAGCTGGCTACAACCTCCCTTCAGGTAGCTGCAGAGAGCAATGAGTTCTGCCTTGAGCCTCCTCTTCTGCAGGCTGCACACCCCCAGCTCCCTCAGCCTCTCCTCACAGGGCTGTGCTCCAGGTCCCTCCCAGCCTTGCTGCCCTTCTCTGGGCACGTTCCAGCACCTCAACATCTCTCTTGAATTGAGGGGCCCAGAACTGGACACAGCACTCAAGGTGTGGCCTGACCAGTGCTGAGTACAGGGGTAGCAGAACTGTATGCTCACCCCCTGCCACACATCAGCATGAGTATTAGTACAGTGAGGATGGCGAGGCACAGGTTGCCCAGGAAGGTTGTGGCTGCTCCATCCCTGGAGGAGTTCGAGGCCAGGTTGGATGAGGCTTTGAGCAACCTAGGCTAGTGGAAGGTGTCTCTGCCCATGGCAGGGGGTTGGAACTATATAATCTTCAAGGACCCTTCCAAACCAACCCATTTTATGATTCTATCCCACCCTCCTTGAAGGACTTGACAGGGAATGGAGTGCACACGTTGCCATGTAAGCGTATCCAGGCCCAGTCCTGTTCAGTATCTTTACTGATGATCTGGACCAGGGAATTGAGTCCAGCATCAGTAAGTTTGCAGCTGACACAAAGTCAGGAGCAGGAGTGGATCTGTTGGAGGGTAGGAGGGCCCTGCAGAGGACCTGGACAGCCTGAATGGGTGGGCAGAGGCCAATGGGATGAGATTTAACCAGGCTAAGTGCAGGGTTCTACACTTTGGCCACAACAACCCCAAGCAGCACTACAGGCTGGGGACAAAGTGGCTGGAGAGCAGCCAGGCAGAGAGGGACCTGGGGGGACTGGCAGAGAGGAGCTGAATATGAGGCATCAGTGTGCCCAGGTGGGCAGGAGAGCCAATGGCACCCTGGCATGGATCAGGAACAGTGTGGCCAGCAGGAGCAGGGAGAAGGGAACCTCTTCCACCTGGACAGCAGCTCCCATGCAAGCTTGCTTCCCTGATCAGTTGCTGAGCAGCTCCTGAGGTTATCAATACACAGCAGGTCCTTTTAAATCAGCAATTGCAGCCATTAAGAAAGTAAAATGAGATAAACTTTGCACAAGTGCAATAAAGTCATAGCTCTTCCAGACAGTGATGATAGGCTCCTGAGAGAGCACAGTTAAAGGAGTTTGAAGAGAGGGAGACCCCACAGTGGCTAAACACCCTGCACTGGGCCTGATTTTGGACTAATTTGGTGCAAAATGTACATTGAGCAACTTGCAAGTTCTGCTATGAGGTAGGAAGGATATTTGAGAGTGCCAGACCCCTCCTTGGGGTCGCTTGCAGTGCTCTCACCTTCCCTAAAAGGCTCTTGCAGGGCTCAGGGCAGACCTCATTGCTCTCTACAACTACCTGAGAGGTGGTCATAGCCAGGTGGGGCTGGTCTCTTCTGCCAGGCACCCAGGGACAGAACAAGAGGACACAGCCTCAAGCTGTACCAAGGGCAGGTTTAGGCTGGATGTCAGGAAGAAGTTCTTCATGGAAAGTGATTGGCACTGGAATGGGCTGCCCGGGGAGGTGGTCGAGTCCCCATCCCTGGGGATGTTTAAGAGGAGGCTGCATGAGGCACTTAGTGCCATGGGTTAGTTAATTAGAAGGTGATAGATGACAGGTTGGACTCGATGATCCTAGAGGTCTTTTCCAGCCTACTTAATTCCGTGATTCTGTGGTCCTGCGCTGAAACCGCCGGGCTCTGGGACACTCTCTCGTCCCTGCAGCTCTCTCTCGCTCTCCCCTCGCTTCTCACTTTCACTCCCATTGGTTTCATATTCCCTGTACCATGCGGAAAAGCTTTCAAGCTTATCCAGCCCGGCAGCAGACTTTATCCTGGTTCCACCCACTGGGACTTTCCTGGCTTCCTTCTGCACAGCGAGGGAAAAAAAATAAAAAAAAGGCAGAGGGAGGCATGCGGCAGGCAGCTCGGGGAGCCCGGGGAGCCGCCGTGCTCCCCTTCCCGAGCTAGGTTTCTATTGTAGGCGGTGCATTCCTTGGGAGGGAGGGTGTGCGTGTGTCGGTGCCTTCCCACACTCGGACCAGCTCTTATTTAATGGGGGTCTCCATGCAGGGCAGACACCAGAAGAGATTGTGCCGTCCCCGCTTCCCATCCAGGAGCAGCAGCAGCTCACATGGCAGGCGCCGGCGCCGTCGGCTTGGCCGAGGTTATTGTGGAGGAGGCAGCTCCTGGGATCAACCAAACTTCAAGGATGCACTTCAGGGAGGATATGAGGAGGATCCGGTGCGCGGTGCTGCTGTGCCTGCTCTCCGTGCTGGTCCTCATGGTGCCCACTGCCTACCTGCTGGTTGGAAACCTCCGAGCTCCCAGCTCCTGCGTGGAGCAGGTAAGAGATGATGACTGATTTCTGTCCTGCCACGCCGCCAGGAGCACCACACCAGGTCCCACGTCTCCAGGGTTGGGGTTTTGTTGGTTCTTTCTTTACTGTTTGTGAAGTTTCTCGTGTTTAAAGGGAACTCAAGGCACTCACTGTTACCTTCCTTCTTCCTTAGAGAAAATCTGCTTGCAGTAACTCTTACTAGTGTTTGGTCTTTTTAACTAACAGTTTTTGTTCCTCTCGACTTAATTTCATCCATGGCACAGTAAAAGGCACAACTTTTAGACTTTTCTTGACATGCTGCAGGGAATGCTTTAAAAAAAAACCTCCCTAGGTGATGGAAACCAGTGAGTCTGCATTGATTTCAGCCACAGTTTGGCACTGGGTCTCATTTTCCTCCTTTCTTTCGGTTTGGCTTTGAGACTTCCCCTTCCAGGTTCTTATTTCAGCAAAGATCTGCTGACCAGGCTGCTGTTGTCAGTGGCTCAGTGTTCGTCATCCCTCACCAGGCAGACAGCTAAGCTCTGGTATGCCATTCATGCAAACTCCTGCAGAGATGTGATTAGAAACAGTTAAGGATTCTGACTCTGAATTTTGCATCCCGCTTACTTACTGTCCATCAAAACTTTCTCTAGATCCAAAGATCTTTTAATCTCTTCTCTTTTGACAAAAAGCTAAACTCACTTTTCTCCCAGCAATACAAACTTGCTGGTGTGGCTGTTTCTACTGCTCTTCTGTCACCTCGATCCTTCTCATGCCAGCCTGCATACAACTGCCTTCTTCCATGGCAGTCAATGAATTCAGCAGGACTGTCCCATGCTAGAAGGATGCACTTAGGTCTGAAGGCTTGAACTTTAGCTTCAGGTTGGAAATGAAGCTTTAGGACTTAAGACTTGAATTTTAGCTTCAGAGGTGAAATTAAGTCTTAGGGTTTAAGGTTTGAATTTTAGTTTCAGGTCTGAAATCTCCCAACTAATCACCCTGTGTGTTATGCTCTCAGTTAGGAGTTGCAGAGTAAAGCAGTGTTATTAGTGGCCTTGAAGACAGATTTCTAACCTAGAACACATTTAGCCTATGGAAGTTTGAGCTGCAAGTGACAGCTGTCCCCACAGCTGTGCCTGCATGCTCCCAGCTGCTCAGACTTGCTAGTCCTTGGCTGACCTCGAGTCTGCGCAGCCACTGCCTTGTGCCCAAGTGATGCTGCCTGCTGGGTGCACATCTCTGATGGTTAGATTTTGTGCACATCTAAAAGGAGCTGCAGCAGCCCTGCTCAGTACCTCAGTCTGACAAATCATAGAATCATAGAATGGTCTGGGCTGGAAGGGAACTCCAAAGGTCATCCAGTCCAACTCCCCCTGCAGTCAGCAGGGCCATCCTCAGCTAGATCAGGTTGCTCAGAGCCCTGTCAAGCCTCACCTTGAGTATCTCCAGGGAAGGGGCCTCAGCCATCTCTCTGGGCAACCTGTTCCAGTGGTCTACCACCCTCATGGTGAAGAACTTTTTTCTGATATCCACTCTAAATTTGCTCTTCTCTAGTTTGAAGCCACTGCCCCATATCCTGTCACTGCAGGCCTTTGTAACCAGTCTCTCTCCAGCCTTCATGCAGGATACTGGAAGGTTGGGTTGATACTAGGACTCCCCAGAGCCTCCTCTTCTCCAGACTGAACACCCCCAGCTCCCTCAGCCTGTCCTTGTAGCAGAGCTGCTCCAACCCCCTGATCATTTTCGTGGCCCTCCTCTAGACTCTCTCCATTCGGTCCATGTCCTTCCTACATTGAGAGCTCCAGAGCTGGATGCAGTACTCCAGGTGAGGTCTCACCAGAGCAAAGAGGCAGAATCACCTCTCTGGATTTGCTGGAACTGCCAGTGTCTTGCACATCTGCAAGCATGTTGCTGCACTGCCCCTGACCAGCTGGAGGGACTGGAGCACTTGAAGAGACTCTTTGGACAGTTTCAGCTGCACCTGCTCCTTGTTTGTGTCCTGTGAGGTAGTACAGAGCAGAGCAGTTTAAATCTTTAAACGATTTTAGAATGGAATAATGAGGAAAATGTTAGCCTCATTGGGTGGATTCATGGCTTTTGGCTCTGTTGACAGAGCAAGTGGGGAAAAGTATTTTGTTGAGTGGGTTTGACAAGAGGAAAAAGCACAACGTAAGCCAATAGAATTGCTCTAGCCTGGGTTGCAGCAGTGTGTATGTCTGTGCACATGCAGGGAATTAATTATTAGCTTGTAGTATTCCCACAATGATGTAACAAGCTGATCAGATGACTTAGAGCCTCTGCAAGTCCCAGTGAGGAAGAGAAAAATCATTGGGGCTGGCTGGCTGCCTGCTGCCTTCTTGCCAAGCCCAGTGGGTGGAGTGCCCAGCTACAGTTCAGCTGGATCCTGCACCTTCTGAACTCATTCACCCTGCTAGTGACTTTATGGCCAATATTGTCCATGGATAGGCAGAGTTGAATGCTTGTGTAGCTTTTGGTTCATTTCCCAAAGAGCCCTGTCACAATCTGAGCCCTGCTGCTGAGTCCTGTGGCTTGGCATGGCTGTAAACTACTCTTGTCCCTGGAAATATTTCTGGGCAAAAAGGTCTCTTGGGGAAATGCCTTTTTGCATTTAATTTCTGCTTTCAAAGTGTTAGAATTGGATTGCTAAAGGATGCCTTCCCCATGTGCACCACTGGTTGCACATGTGCCAGAGCTCTCTGTGGTTTTGTGGTGCAGATGTCCTGGGCATACTGAGAGCAAGCTGGCAGATCTGTGTTTGCACCAGATGCACATTCCCTTGCTGATCCTCAGGAGTCCTCCTCTCCTTGTCCCAGGACCAGAGCTCAGCCCGCGCATGCCAGCTTATCAACTTCTCATGCACTGGGGACAGTCCTGGGAGGAGGGAGGGACTCAACAGCTGAGCAATTGAGAAGCACATGTAGTAAATTCCTGAGTCTGGTCTTCCTGGAGCAAGGAGGAGGAGAAAGGGAGCCTGGGAAAGTTTGTTCAACAGGGGCGTGTCTCCCATTCGCCTCTGGGGTGAGGCTGTTAATTCATCTCTGCCTCTGTGTGGGTGCAGATGGTGTCACCTTCTGCCTCTAAAGAGCTACAAACTCACTTGTTCCCCCTGGAAGTGTCTCTTCCTTTCAGGAAGAAAACAGGGCAAGTTATATCATTCCAGCAACACCTATGAGCCACCTCTCTCTCTCATGGAAAAATGTGTCTTGCGTGGATAATTCAGGTCTGATGATGGTTTCTCTGGACACCTTCCAGGCTCACTGCACTGCTTCTCTTTGGGAAACAGAGAACACTTTGCTTTGAGACAGAGTGAGCTGAGGAAATAGGCTTCTTTAAACAATAAAACAGCCCATGTTGTTATCAGGAAGTCTATAAAAGGCCCTAGTGGTATCCTTCCAGAGGAAGATTAGTGCTCTGGAACATTTGTCTTATGGAGAAAGCCTGAGTGCCTTGGCACTTTTTAGCCTGGAGAAGACTGAAGGGAGATCTCATCAATACTAAAAGGGTAGGTGTCAGGAGGATGGGGCCAGGCTTCTTCTCTGAGTGGTGCCCAGTGACAGAATGAGGTAATGGGCACAAATTGGAACATGTTCCATCTAAACATGAGGAGGAACTTCTTTACTTTGAGGGTGGTAGAGCACTGGAACAGGCTGCCCAGAGAGGTGGAGGAGTCTCCAGCTCAGGAGTCATTCAGAGCCACTCTGGATGCTGTCTTGTGCAACCTGCTCTGGGTAAACCTGCACTGCCAGCAAAGTGGGACTCAATGATCTCCAAAGGTCCCTTCCAAATGCTATCACTCTTTGAGTCTTGCTGGGCTAGGATTGCTGTGCATCCTTCCCAAAAAAGAAGCCAAGTTTTGACTGGAGTGTGTAAGTCTACCAAGGGTGCAGCAGAGCATCCAGGAGAGCATCTCTGGCTGCCTTAGCAACCTGCTCACCCAGCCCAATCACAGCAGACCATCAGGTTTTGGGCACTGCAGATGTTGGTGCTTGGGCTTATGTTTGTGGTACCTTTGGCATGGCAGGATGACAAGCATCATAATGGGAAATTCCAAAACCTCTGCAAAGGCTTTCATGTGAACCTGTGCTGTCAGCCTTGCAATAGTCCTGCAGTACAGAACAGATTTCAAAGTCCCAACAGCTCCACCTGGATCATGTCCAAAAAAGATGAAGCCAGAAAGCTAGCAACAAAGCTTGGGAAAGGACTGCCAGGATATGCAGACATGCAGAGCCAGAAGCCCTCATAGCCTGCCCAAATGGGAAATGGCTTCATGATCTGTGAGGAAAGAAATGCCTGAGGAGGAGCAGTGAGCACTGCACCTAGGCCCATGTGTGTGGGATTCCCCTTCCAAAAGCCAGCAGCAGTGAAACTCCTGACTGGCCACTGCTGCCTGATGCACGTAGTCCTCGTAGGCAGAGAAGCCACTGAGCATGTGCCTAGGGGATGTCCTTGTGCTGGGCTCTGTAGCCCAGATGAAGCCCTCCCACTGAGGCAAATTTTTATTGAGGTAGGACAAGTCTCTACCAAAAATGCCCAGCTCAGGCCATGCAACATCCCTTGGTGCTGGAAAAACTGAGGGTGTATGAATCATACAACTATAGAACTGTTGAGTTTGGAAGAGACCTTTGAGCTCATCAAGTCCACGTGCTTGCTTAGAGCTCACAATCCCACCCCTGCTGCTAAGCTACTACCACTAAACAACATCTCTCAGCACCACAACCAGACATCTTTTAAATCCCAGCAGGGATGGTGACTCCACCACCTCCCTGGGCAGCCTGTTCCAATGCTTAAGAATCCTTTCTGTGAAGATTTTTTTCCCAATATCCAACCTGAACCTTCCTTGGTAGAACTTGAGGCCATTTCTTCTTGTTCTGTCACTTGTTTCTTGGGAGAAGATTCCACTGCCCACTTCACTGCCACCTCCTTCCAGGAAGTTGTAGAGGGCAGTGAGGGCTTCCCTTAGCCTCCTCTTCTCCAGACTAAGTAATTCCAGTTCCCTCAGCTGCCCCTCATGAGACTTGTGTCCACTTCACTCCCACCTCCTTCCAGGAAGTTTTAGAGGGCAATGAGGGCTTCCCTTGGCCTCCTCTTCTCCAGACTAAGTAATTCCAGTTCCCTCAGCTGCTCCTCATAAGACTTGTGTTCAAGATCCTTCACCAGCTCTGTTGCCTTTCTCTGGACCTGTTCCAGCCCTTCAATGCCCTTCTTGGAGTGAGGACCCCACAGCAGAACCCAGCATTTGAGATGTAGCCTCACTAGTGCTGAGCAGAGGGGGGACAATCACATCCCTGTGTATGACCTGCAGAGACCCTGCCTGCCAAACAGCATCTTGTGCTAAAACAGAGGGGATGGAGGTACTGGGGATATTCAGCTTGTGGGTCTGTCTGCCTGCCTGCTGGGATGGGCTGTTCTCTAATGGATACCCCCAAGTCTTCCTGGAGGTGTGAAAGGCAGAATGGATGAGAAGAGGATGTTGAGACCTTCTGTTTGGCCCTAGCAAAGTATGGCTAGAAATGCAGTGGGGCTTTTGGACATTGGTGTATCGAAATAATCTGGAAGTGTTTTACATACCACAGGCTCCAGGGCAATCACCTGGCTGGCTGGGGAGGGGGAGGGGGTTTGGCTGCAAATCAGCTGCAAGGTGGGGTTTCCAGCATCACTCAGTGTGGGTTGCAGGCTCTCCCCAATAACCCAAGGGAAAATCAAAGCCGTGCTGTGAACTTTTCAGAATCACAGTTGAGCAAGATAGGAGAAGAGAGAAAACCACTAATTGTGTAAATAATCTTTCTGTGGTCTCATGTTGCCTAGCTCTCCTTCATCTACAACATCAACATGCCTGTGTGGCTGTTTAGGAGGAATATTACTGATCCTTGGTCATTAGGCAGCATTGCTAAATGCTAAAATATTTTCTATAGGAGATTTAGGTTTGCATCTTTAGGTTTGCATCCTTACCAGGATTTAGGTTTGCATCCTTACCAGGATTTAGGTTTGCCTCTTTAGGTTTGCATCCTTGCTAGGATTTAGGTTTGCATCTTTAGGTTTGCATCCTTACTAGGATTTAGGTTTGCATCCCTACCAGGATTTAGGTTTGCCTCTTTAGGTTTGCATCCTTGCTAGGATTTAGGTTTGCATCTTTAGGTTTGCATCCTTACTAGGATTTAGGTTTGCATCCCTACCAGGATTTAGGTTTGCATCCTTACCAGGATTTAGGTTTGCCTCTTTAGGTTTGCATCCTTACCAGGCAACACAATTATGGAAAATCTCCTACCTTTAGCAAGTAACAGAATAATTCCAAACCTTACAGCACCCTGCCCTGCCTACTGCATCACACTGTCCTTTAGCATTTTTGACCACAGCTCCTGCACCTGCAGTTTCATAGAATCACAGATCGGCTTGGGTCAGAAGCAACCTTTAAAGGTCACTATTCCAACCTCCCTGCAGCCAGCAGGAACATCTGCAATTAGAGCAGGCTGCTCAGAGCCCCAGCCAACCTCACCTGGAATGGTTCCAGGGCTGGGGCAGCTACCATCTCTCTGGGCAAGCTGAGACAAGGTCTCAGCACCCTCAGGGTCAAAAATTTCTTTCTTCTCTCCAGTCTGAATCTCCCTCTTTTAGCTCAAACCTTCATCCCTTGTCCAGTCACAACAGGCCCTGCTCAAAAGTCTGTCCCCAGCTTTCTGATGAGTGCCTTTAAAGACTGCAAGGCCACCAGAAGGTCTCTCTGGAGCCTTCTCTTCTCCATGCTGAACACCCCCAACTCTCTCAGCCTGGCCTCACAGCAAAGGGCTTCCAACCCTTGCATCATTGCTGTGGCCTCCTCTGGTCCCACTCTAAAAGACTCAGCAGGTCCAGAAGAAGGCCACAGCAAGGAGCTTCCATCTGGCCTTCTTTGGAAAGAAGTAAATGGAAGTTTCATAAGGAGCTTCTTCCCACTTTATAGTCAAAATAGTTTTGCTATTTTTAACAAAGGAGAATTCTTCTGGATATCCTCCCCACTTTCCCATCACCTCTGTTTGTATTGCAACATCCAAGTTTATATGAAGTACTTCAGCAGAAGTTAGGCTTTAAATATGTAAACAGCCCCACTGCAGCTCCCTGAGTAGCTGGAGCTCTGTGATAGATTTGCAGCTGATTGCAGCACTTAGCATCGTTGGAAAATCTGCCACCTGATAAACGTGGAGGAAGTGGCACATCAGCAGTGGTACAAATGGATCTGCACCTGGCCAGAAGCAAAAAGGGAGTGCTGAAGGGAGATCTTCCACACCAACCTTGTGCCTCCAGCCACAGGAAGGACAAAGTCTGCTGCCTGGCAGACTCTGTGTCCAAAGTAGAGTCGGGCACTCTGCAGCATGCACATGGGACCTTGGAGAAAGTCATTAATCAGAATGGAGGGCTCAGGCAGCTCCCTGACAGCCCAGCACCATCTCTCTCTGTCAGCCACACACTGAGCTTTCTCACCACCCTCTCTTCCAGGTGACATTTCCTGCAGAGCAGCAGACACCTATGGCTGGGCTGTATCTGTGTGTGTGTGCAGCTGGGGAAGGCAGTTACAAGAGAGAGATTTTTTTTTTTGCCTGCAATTTCATTCTATTTTTTTTTTTTTCCTCCTCAATGAACTGGAGAAACTGTTTGCTGGTTTTCTGCAGCCAGCACATGTTTATTGCCAGGGAAACAGGATCACAGGATGGTAGGGGTTGGAAGGGACCTCTATAGATTGTTGAGTCCAACCCCCACCCTGCTAGAGCAGGGCTGGAGAAACTCTGAAGTATCCTTGATATTGATAGAGCCCCAAACCCAGGCAGCCAGAATCCTCTCCCATGCTCTTTTTAGAATCACAGGGTCTCTATAGCTTGGGAATGACCTCTAAGATCAAGTCCTACCATCAATACAACACCATCATGACCATTAAACCACAGCCCAAAGTGCCGTGTCCACAAGTCTTTTAACACCTCCAGGGATGGTGACTCCACCACCTCCCTGGGCAGCCTGTTCCAATGCCTGATCACTCTTCCAGTAATGAAACTCTTCCTCATGTCTAACCTAAACCTCCCCAGCAACTTGAGGCTGTCTCCTCTTGCTGTCACTTATTGCTTGGGAGAAGAGGCTGACCCCCTGCCTTACCCCAGCCTCCTTTCTGGGAGTTGTAGAGAGCAATGAGGTCTCCCCTCAGCCTCCTCTTTTCCAGACTAAACACCCCCAGTTCCCTCAGCTGCTCCTCACCAAACCTGTTCTCCAGACCCTTCAACAGCCTTGTTGCCATTCTCTGGACCTTCTTGTAGTGAGAGGCCCAAAACTGAACCCAGTATTCGAGGTGTGGCCTCGTCAGTGATGAGCACAGGGACATGATCAGTCCCTCTTGGACAGCAGAAATTATCTGCTTTCTACTCTGAGTCAACAAGCAGCAGACAGCTTCAATACCCTCTTGCTAATACTGTTCCAGCCTGTCTATTAAGCAATGTGCATCAAGTCCTCAGCTGCCAGAGCTGACCACTGCCAGTTCATTCAGTGCATTTAGTGTAGCTGACCATAAAACACAGGACCAGGCCAGTGCGCTCCTGAAGAGTGTTGTGTGACAGGGGCTCCTGGCAGCCCTCACAGTCAGCCCTGAGCTGGCTGCTTTAACCCAGACTGTCTGCTACACCACTGCCATAGACCCGTGGTGAACTGCGCCCTGGGAGAGGTGTAAGGAATGCCCCTCACACCCCCGGGGATGCCAGATCCAGCTGTTGTGTGTGCTGCCATAAGAGGACAGGAGCCTGGCAAGAAGCCACCAGCCATGCCTAAGTGTGATTCAGAAAGACCAGCCCTGGTTGGCATGTGACAGGCAGAGAGCAGCTTCACTTTGAACTGCCTAGGGCCATGCCCTGCAGCCATGAAGATGAGGTTGGCATGAGGGTGTGTTGTGAGTGTGCTGGGGTTTGGCTCTAGAAGAAAACATAAGAAGCAAGGAAACACCAACCAGCCTGCCCTCCCTTGGTCAGTGAGCTGCAGAGCTCACCTCTGCCAGCTGCACTCAGACCTGAGCATCTCCTTGGCATCATCCAAGGATGCTACCCAGCAGGTGACCCAACACTGCAGACATTCCTAAGCAACTCTCTGAAATACCACAGATGCAGAAATCAAAGCAACTGTAGCTGATGCACCTTGGTTAGTCTCTTCAGTGGCATTATGGATAAACCTTTGATCCTGCAAAGGCTCAAACCTGCTGAGTCTTGAGACAGGGAAGAGTTGCTTGCATCTCTTGATTTGCTCTGCACAGGTGGAGGGACTCTAAGGAGCAGAGGTGCTCCAGCAGTGCTGGGGGGAGGCACCATCCCAAAGGAGGGTTAGCAATGGCTAATGCCTTACCCATGGCAGAGAGGCTGGAACTGATCTTTAAGGTCTCTTCCAAGCCAAACTTTTGCTTGATCCTGCAATTCAGGCTGGCCAATATGCCAGTCATCTCCTGCTTAAGCCAAGGGCTTGTCCAGCCTCTGAACAGGACTGGAGTTTAACACCACCACCACCACAGGGAAGCAGGTCCTGTCCCTAGCAGCCTTTAAGAGATACAGGTGGTTCCAACCAGAAAAAAACTCTTGCAGTGAAGCAAAGCCTTGTCAGGGCTTGTCCTTCTGCATGGAAGTTCTAGCTGAACTTGATTGATTATCACTGTAGAACTCATACCCATAGAGTTCCATTCTCTGCATACTGCACCCCAAACCCTCTGTGGTTCCTGTGCACCCTGAGCTAACTGCTGCTGATTCTCTCCTGCAGGTCACAGAGGAGAGGGGCTCTCGCTTTCTGAAGCAACGAGCAGTAGATACTGGTAAGTCTGGCAGCCTTTCCCCCAGCGCCTCTGCACACACAGGTTTTGCAATCACAGCTGCAGCACGCTACTGGCTCGCCCTTACCCTCCCCTCTTCTCCTCTCTCACCACCCAAATCACTCCTCAGCCAGACAAGCCATGGCAGACAGAGGCAAACCTGGGTGAGATGCAGGGAGATAAGCTCGGTTGTAGCTAAAGTGTGAGAGTTTCTAATGCCAGGGCTCTGCAAGCTCACTCCTTCTAGTGCAGACACAGACTTCCCCTGAAGCTCTCTGAGATGGGTACAACTCCTTGACCATCCATAAGCCTATGGACACCACATCCCCACCCACGCACACCACACCTGCTCTGCATACATCTTCCAGCAATCTTAAGACAGGGCTGCAATATCCCCTCTTGACATCTCAGTCAGCTTGGTCGTTTGCAAAGAGATTTTACGGCTTCAAGGGTGCCAACAAGCAATCAAAGTAAATAAATCCTGACTCAGACCTGTGCAGAAATGGAAAAGGGTTGCACACACCACCTCTGACCATCAATTACCACTCACATCCCACTGACGTGAGCAGCAGCAAACATTCTTACACACCTTTTTCTCTCTCTCTCTCTTTTTTTTTTTTCTCCTCAGCTACAGACACACTTGCCAGTGCAGAAAAGCCAAGAGCACACCTGACAGGTAATACTTGTTCCAAACTCAAGTGTTTCCATCAGATGTAGCTGGTTTATCTGGGTCTGATGGGATCTTTTGGTTTATGTGGGTCTGATAGGATCAGGTGTTAGAGGAAAGATGGGGAAAATAATCCTCAGCTGTGCCTTGTTGAGCATGACTGATTTGCTGCAGCCTCTCTTTGCAGCCAAGGTCCCACAAAGGAGGTAGCTGACAGAAGCTTCTTGCCACTTTTCCAAGGTGCTCATTTCACTAAACATACAGCAGCTATTCTGACTGAACCTAAATAGGTTCTTATTGCTATTGTAGTGATCTGCTGAATCCCCTTGAAAAGAGAGTGGAAAGAGCCCAAGTGAGCCCCCATGAAGCAGTGAATTGGGAAAATCTACCAAATCAGCTCAAATAAGACCAGTTTTAGGGCTCTGATTTTCCTTCAGAGCCTGACTTGGGCCACAGACACCATCAAATAGCTTCCTGTTTCAGCTGCATCATCTCTGACCCACACTGAGGGAAGAGTTAGCCCAGCTGAAGCCCCCCCCCCCAGCCCTTACCTTGTGTTCTGAAGGTGCTATTGCAAAGCACTGTCCCAGGGTGTGCTGCCAACATGTGCAAGGTCACCATCTCATCACCTTAGTCTTGATGGTGTAGCTGGCATCACACTAAGGGCATCGTCTTGAGCCCTCCCCCATCCTTGCCACCTCCAGCCACCTTGAAATTGTAGAAGTTACCAGAGAAAAGGGTTCCTGGCTGCTTCCCATGGGATGGAGTTGAAGGTTGAAAGGCTCTTCACCTGCACCTGAGTGCAGAGGCTTCCTCAGCACCCTTTAGTAACCCGAGGTTTCATCACACACATTCACCAACAGGGTTAAACCCACTTCAGGGCTGATTTCTTTCCCACCATAGTTTATTTTCCCTAAGCCAGGAGCTACTTCCTCCTGCACATCCTTGGTCCCATCCCTTTTTGCAGGTAGAGCTCCAAAACTGTCCTGTTCATGTTCAAAATCACATCTCCTGTCTTAAGTGCAAGTTTACAAGAGCATTAGGACCATGTCTGCTAGTGTAAGTCTCTCTGTTTGCCTTGAGTCACCCCTTGGCAGAGGAACCCAGAGGTTCCCAGTGCAGCTGACTCAGAAGCCCAGCTCTGCTGATGGGAACTTCCCTGCCTTCTACAAAAGTCCAGTTACCACAGGGAAGCACCCAACACTTTGCTTCAAATTTCCTCAGGCTCCCCATTTGCAAAAATGCCTTTACTGTCCTTCCCAAGCAGTCTCCCCAGGATGGTGCCCATCATAGAATGGTTTGGGTTAG
>VWYK01051292.1:0-17431 GCA_013399775.1 Semnornis frantzii | reverse complement strand
GGAAAATATTTTTTAAAAGACAAATACTTAATTTTCTTATTTGCAGTGAGGAAGAGCTGGTCTATTTTAGTGAAGATAAACAACCAGACTCTATCCTTGCAGTTTGAGAGTTGATCTTCTTTCAGTAGTCTTTCCTGAGATTAGCTGATGACTTACTCGACAGCAGTTTGCAGCAGAAGAGGAAGACGCTGCTAAGCACCAACTGATGAATTCTACAGTTCCAAGAAGTGGTAGTATGAGACATGCATATCTGTATTTTTTTTTGTGAATTACATACAGCAAGGATAGGAATTGTGATACAACAATTAAAAGAAGAAGAAAGAAGAAAAAAAAAATGTAAGATTTCCAGACTTCCTCTTCATTTTAGGGTTTGTTTTTTTCCCAGCAAAATATTCAATGCTACAAAAAAAATCAAACCAAACCAAAGAAACATCTAAACCACTCACCACCAAAACCCCAAACACCTGCTAATAAGCTGAGCTCTCACGCCTTTTGGGAGAGAGTATAAAACTGGCATTTTAAAACAGAGGATTTTGTAGACACATGGTGTTTTCCACATCAGCTGCAACTTCTCCTTTTGTAATTTATACCTTAGTTTGAGAATGCCAGGAGTTGAAGGGTTGTGCAATCTTCCGCTGCAAAACAGAAATAGCAAGGTTCTTCCACATTTCTCTTTAAATTAAGATGAAGCCAAGAGATCAAATATATTCTAATTAATGGAAATATTTAAAAGCTTTCTTTTCTATATGATTGTTGTAGTGGTTTCCTTCTGTGATCATTTTTTCATTCTTGATTGAGTATCTCAGCTTGGTTTTTTTCTAATCATCAAAGCCACACTCACAAAGGTCCCTCACGTTCACACACTAATTTTCAAGACACCAGTCTTTAATGCCAATATCAAAGCTGTTAGCGTGAGCAGCTTCTATGTACCACAAGACTGATGGTTTTATTCAGTCATCACATTCTCACTGGAGATTATGGATGCCTCTGTTTACAGGTATGCTAGAACATGCTATGTGCCTTCTTGCAATGTCCATGCCAAGTAGCTACTCATTCAGAGAGACCACCTTGGGATGTGGTGTCTGTGCAGGTCCTCCATTATCTCCCTACTCATCTGCTTAGCGAATAAGGAAAAGTCTGTGGATGTTACCTGCTGATTTTGGTAAAGCCTTTGACACCAATTCCCACAGTATTCTCACAGTATTTGGTGGGTAAAAATCTGGATGTCCAGGTCTGAAGAGTGGTGGCGAACATAGTTAAATTCAGTTTTAATGTCCAGTCACAACTGGTATTCCCCAAGGCTCAGTACTGGGGCCAGTTCTGTTTAATAACTTCATCAACAACCTGGACAAGGGGATCGAGTGCACCCTCAATAAATTGGCAGATGACACCAAGTTGTGTGGGAATGTTGATCTGCCTGTGGGAAGGAATATTCTACAGAGGGACCTGGACAGGCTGGATCCAATGGGATAAGACTCAACAAAGCCAAGTGCTGGGTCCTGCACTTGGTCACGACAACACCATGACATGCTACAGGCTTGGAGAAGAGTGGCTGGAAAGCTGTCCAGCAGCAAAGGACCTGTTGGGTGTTGGTCAACAGCTGATGACTGTTAGTAGTGTGCTGTGGTGACCAACAAGGCAAACAGCATCCTGGACTGTATCAGAAATAGGCCAACACAACTAGGGAAGTCATCTCCTGCTGTACATGGCACTAGCCAGGCCATATCTCAAATACTGTTGTTAAGCAGTAGAATAGGCTGCCCCAGGAAGTCGTTGAATCGCCATCCCCAGAAGTGTTTTACAGATGTGTAGATGGGACACTTAGGGGCATGGTACACTGGTGGACTCGGCAGTGCTAGGTTAACACCTTCAATGATATTCAAGGTCTTTTCTAACCTAAAGGATTCTATGATTTCATTCATGCAGGAAGTGCTGGTCTTGCACTTCTATGAACTTTCATGAAAGCCAAGCACAGGTCCCTAGGGTCCTGCTTTGTGTCCCTTGTTCTTTATGCGGTCTCTCCTCCTTTCCACAGAAGACTGTCACAGTTTGGTACAAATCTGTGCTGTGTGGTTCCTTCTGGAAAGCATAGGGCCCAAATGAAGGGCACAGTGCAACTGCTAACATCTGCAGCCCACTCCTACCCCGTGCTTGCCAGGAGATATAGGTGAAGCAGCCAAGAATGTGTATATAGAGGCACAGATGTTACCATTGTCTCCTTTTTATTGTCCTCCCTGAGCAGCTAGGTCAGAAGGAGGTGGCAAAGGTGCCAGCAGGGTTTCGATGGCGTAACAGCAGGACTGGGGGCTTAAGGCCAAGGGATCTGCAAGAGGCAGTAGTTCCTGGCTCCCACAGGGTTTCAAGTGTCCTGCCTAGAGATAAGTTAAGATGGTTCCTAAGAGCATGTTGTCTCTTCAAGGAACAGTATTTCTCAACTCCTGAGCTTACAAGTATGGCCTTTACAGATCTGCCTCTCATTTGAGCAAAACCTAGCATAATCCCCTGAAGAGACTGCCAACCTACAGTTGCTAATTTATTAATTACTAACTCATGTGTACAGCTTTTGGAAGGTCTCTGTTAGAAAAGCAGCTCAGAGTTTCTGACAAGCAGAAGTAAAACAGGGGTTGGTGGGGTTCTGGACATTGTGTTCCCCACCCCCCCTCCCTGGGCTCCAGCACTCCTGTGTGATTTTTTAATTTCTTCTCTAGAACAGCCATTCAGAGGAGTTACTCAGCTGCCCACTCAGCTAGCCTTAGGACTACTGCAGCACTTGGTGAACTTTAACCCTCCCTCAACCTACTCATCTTCATCAAATGAACATCAAAGCCTCCCCTGAAGTGTTTGGGAAGGAAAGTGAACATTTACTGTATATTAAATATGAACTGGATACACCTCGGTTCACCTTTTCTTTCACGCATACAAGTCAGAAGGTGGAATCATACTGGGACAGGACTGACCTACTAAAGTTTTCCTCACATTATTGAGGTTGCTTAGCTATTCCTTTTAAGCCAGACAAGAGTCTGGCACACAAGGCTGCAGGGAAACCTCGCTGTTTCTGAAAACCTCATTAGGCATCTAGCTGCAATATGAACCTACAGCCTTAACATGCAAATGTTTGACCTTTCATTACTAGATGCATGTTTTGTTGAGGACATGCTGCTGTGAGAGCTCTACCCTGTCTCCTTCAGATGTTCACAAATAGCTGTATTAGACATCGTGAAGTGCTGAGAAACTTCAGCACTGCAAGGGAGAGAGGACAACACATAACCAATGGGGGGCTTCTTTCATCTTCTGGTACTTCAGACTAGATATGCAGTAATTCTGGGTTCAGAAAAAAACGGACACTTCCTGAAGCTCAAACCCCTTTATGCAGAAACAACTGAATGCCTGCGTACACAACCGTGGCACCTTCTGCACAGCCAGTCCCTTGCAGCTGACTAAGCCTTGAAGATGGAGGGGAAAGAAGGGGAGAAAGTACTAGGCTGGATTTTTGCCTCATCTAGCAGACTTCTCCCTGAGGTTGAAAAGTTCACGTGTAAGGAATGAGTTTTCTTACAAGTACATTTTTACCTCAGAGTACAGCAAATTCTAGCCCCTAGCTCTGCAACAGCAGCTTCTGCTAGGACAGATGTAGGGATCATAAAACAAAGGGGAGAAAAAAAAAAAATCATCTTGATTCCTTACATAGCAGCTTAAGAGAGCACATCAGGATACCAAACCACACAACTATATTTTTCATGCTAAAAACAAATAAATCAAATTAGATACCGACTCCTTAAACATATAGGACAAATTATAAGCACAACTAGCTCATCGCTGGCACCAACTTTTAACAGGTTATATAAAACCTGCATGCTAGATTTGAGCCTTCTGCACAGTAAGCTCTAATATGCCAAGCTGCAACCCAAAGTGACTCTTACCAACAGACTATAAACCTCAGAAAACAGGGCTAAGGGTTCATTATGAACCTGGTGACAGACTCTTAATTATAGTCGTGCTATCAAGCATGATAAAGGCTGGTTGGTTTCATTATAGTCTTATCCAAAGACTTGTTGGATGCTGGATTAGCTCATCTTTTCACTCCTGTTGAACTGCCATATGTTTCTTTTTCTCCTTTACATAGCATTTGGCAGGAGTTATTTGTCAGCATTCAGAAAAAGAAAACATGTCTGCAGAAACTTAATTTCTAGTACTTTCCATGCAGTTTTACCAGATAAAGCCTCAGAAATTGCATTTTCATGTCTAAACCAAAACCGGATAAGAAAAGGCTGCAAATAAAACATGAAATATGGGCACTCTCAGACTGTTCTGATCACAATACTGCAGCACATTTCAGTTTATTTCAAAGAAACAGATACCTCAGTAAAAAGCTGTCTCTTTCTCTTTCTCCCTCCCCCTGCCATATCATTTCTGCCCTATTTCATACCCGTTTCAAATATCTGCAAGTAAATCAGAGCAAAATGTAGCATTTTTCTAAGACATTTGATTATTTATTCATTCATCACTATCATCTACCAGCATTACTGCAAAGTCACAGGAATAAAAATAATATTGATACAAGAGCTTTTTAAAAGCCTCTTGTTTGGCAGCTATAAAAATCACTGAATTTCACAAGCTTTACCAATGCACTATAGCAAGAAGGATTTAATTGCTAATTCCACAAACCAGGATGCTGAGAAGAATTAAGCGGCACCCGTGTGGGAACCAACCTGGAAAACAACTAGCAGCACCTTTGCTAGAAAGAAGACTGCCCCAAACAGTTATTACTTGACTGCATAGGTTTTGGAGAAAAACTGAAGCAATGGAAAAGCTTCATAAAGGCAGCCAGAGGAAAGCCATATTATTTCAGTTCTACTAACCAGGCCTCAGAGGGAGAAGGTGGCACCCCCTGTCTCAGTTATGGAGCAGATTCAGGCAAGGAATATAGCATTTTGCTGCCCCATGCAATCTGAATCACCTACACTGAAGGGCATCTCTTCCCACTGCCAGCTTTCTCTTCAATGAGAGCACTTCTGCACAGTAAGCAAGGTATTCTTCCACAGGCATCTCCTGTGAATAACATACTCTCCCAACAAATGGCACGGACTCATCTCCAGGTGGAAAGAAACAGTTTTAGAGGAGACAAAAGAAGAGGCCTTGAAAGGCCGCAGAAAGTGACCTAGGGGCAAGTTAATGAGAACTAATAGAGCACTTCTGAAAAACAATAGGAAGGTCACCTGTCACAGCTGCTATTCAGCTCTGCTAAGTGTTTTTATTGACTGGTCCTTGAAGGATTCCCATACACCTTTAGTCTAAGAATGGTTTTACAAAGCAGATAATTGGGGGGGGAGGGGAAGAAGAAAATATCTTGGACCATTTCTTTTCAGCTGCATCTGTCTGACAGTCTTTTAAGATATATTCTGCTTTTATTTTTCTTCCACAATTTCCTTTGTCTCTCTGGGCTTCTAATGCCAACCAGGGAAGCAGAAGAAAAACCTGCCTGTTAAAAGATTGTGACTATAAAAGTACAAAATTGCCTTAAAGTGTCTTAACCTGATATCATTATGCACTGAGAAGATGCATAATGAAGGTATGAGTTCTAATTAAATTTTTAAATGTTATTTTTTAATTTAAGTACAGTTTTCCTGCAGCCACACCTCATCTCCAACTGCAGGCTCGTGTGTTTGGATGGCTGAACTCCACAGTAACGGAGTTTGCCTGGAAGTAAGTAGTATAATTGATTTCATGATTCTCTGAGCCCTTTGGTGTAAGTTTTCAGCTGCCCTATTATTTGCAGCTATATGTAGTAGATAAAGTTGCTTGTATGCCAACTGAGAGATGTTGACTCTGCAGATTCTAGAAGCTCTGCAAGACAAGCCATCAGGTGCTCCTGCAATTTCCACGTAAGTAAGCTAAAAGGAAAGTGAAATAAGGATAAGGCAATCTTGATGCCTAGACCATAGATACTGTAACCAGTAGACCAGCAGCATAGCTAAAAACAGAAACTAATTTCCTTGCTTGGCTAGCAGGGTTTAGGTACTTTTCCCTTGGGGCCACTGGCAGTGGCTGGGGGAATACAGAACACAGGTCTCTGTAAGGTTGGATCGAAATCTCACCAGCATCTGCAATGACACATATGAAGGAGTAGCACCCAGCTTTGACAGTGTCTTTGTAGAAAAACAAGTAACTAGAGCCACATGCTACTGAGGAAAAACCTGCAGCAAACTACAGCAAAATTAATTCAGTTTTAATTGTCTGTAATGTTTTACCACAGTAAACTGTTTTCTACCATTAAAAAAAAAAGAAACTATATATAAACACTATTAACAGATTTTACTCTTAGCTTACATTTTGTACCTTAACACATGACAGCTACAAATAACGCATTAAGCTAAATGATACCATGAGCAGAGTGCATAGGTGTATACACACCTGTTATCTACAGGTCACTGTTTAATTCTACTCCATTTAAATCTTTCAGTCTGGGCCTGGGCTCAGCCAAGAGCCATGAGGAAGTGGGACACTGTGACCCCAAGTGCCTTCACCTAGACCCAAGTTCCTGAGACTGTGTAGAAACTGGCTTCCCCAACGTAAGGATCAGACTCACACAGCCTGCAGGCATCACCTCTTCATGGAAATTTGCTGCTACGAATTAAAGACCTGCTACCTGGTGTTAACTGAAATGTTTTGAGGACTGGCACTTCAGCCCATTTTGGTCAATACTCATGGAAAGCACAGGCATCTCTGACAGCAGCTCCCCTCTCCCACCAAATCCTGCCTCTGAGCTGTTAAAAGAAAAGGTCACCTAAATTTAAAAGGACTAGTCCTCTTTCTTAGAAACAGCTGAGCTGCTCTGGTTAAACGCTGCTTTTCCTTTTTAAACAACAATAAGAAAATACTCAGCAAGAGGCAGACACCAAGTTAAAGAACTCTCAGCGCAAGCTGTTAAAATTTGGCAAACTTGAAAGTGGCTGAAAATAGAGTCTTGTAATGGGAAGTGTTAAACAACCTTGATAACAGGCAGCATTTCTGCTCTGTAATTCTAAATGTTTTATTACAGTGTTAAATATGCCTGAGCGCCGTTTACCAGTTCCACCACTGCCAGCCCAAGAGCAGCTGCTGGCCAATGGCAAATTAACAAGTTGTAGTTTTCCTGGTGTAGACAAGAGGATAGTTGTTTCTGGCTTTCAGCAGTCAGAGCAGGTTCATCTCAGCAGTTTTTGTAGAGCTGAGCATGCTGGCATATGGCCATTAACACATTTCTCAGGTGGCTCCCTGCAGTAATGAGATGGCTTAAATACATTAGAAGTAAGCTCAAGTTAGATTTTTCCAGAAGCCCACACAGATGCAGTCCACAGGTGATCGTGAAGAAAGTCCCACAAAATACACACATTTCAGAATCATTGCTATTTTTTGAAAAATAAATTAAAACTCAAATTGACATTCAGGAGGCCCAGGGCCTTTACTATATCACAGGTAAGGCTGATGAGGCCAAGTCCAGAAGGTGGTACCTGGACCTTTCTTCTGCTACAGGGTAAAAAGTGGTTGAAATATTAATTTCTTTTAGGAGAACCAATACACATTATGGACCATCAACATTCTTCCTGTGATAGATGAGCCATTTGGTCATCCAGCCCAAAAGACTGGCACTTCAGACAAATTATGCAAAGAGGCACTTTTTTAGGGTGCCAGACTTGCATGGCATCAACCAACCTTTCACTGCCCAGGGCAAATCAGTCTTTAAGAAAGGCTACCAGTTGTAGGCTAGTCCAAAATACTTTAAGACTATTAAAACTATCAAAGACAGCTTTTTCTCATGGCAGGAAAAAAGCTGGGGGATAGATGTGACACTCTGCCCAAGCTGCACACTCTGGGGAAGCCAGATTTTGGCCATCACAACCTTCTGGAAACAAACCACCACCTCAAGTGTGCCAGAGAGCAGCTGTCCAATGCCAGCAGTGCAGAAGATAATGCTTCATGTGATGATGAATCAGGAGAGCATGAAAGAGAAGTAACTGCCTGTCAGTGCTGAGCTGAGCACCCACTGGCATCTCTCCCAGCTGAGTCGCAGTAGGGAGCTAAGGCAGCTGTTGGCACAGTATCATGGTGACACACAGAGCCATGTCCCCTTCTCCTTCATATCCCTCAGTCACCTTCTCAGCCACATCTATATTTTATTATTCCCCTCCACATATGAGCCTGGGGACCAAGGCCAAGGTGTGGTGATGGTTTGGGACTGTAATACACAAGTTCCCGGAGGAACTAGGACTGTACCACATCATTCAACCTTGCACTTCTATGCCTCCAAAGTGGGGTTAGCACTTCTCTCTGGCACAGCATTACATTTTTGAAAGCTCAAAGCATCCATACATAACAGTAAAGGATCCAGAGAAAGCTTCTCTAAGCAATGCATAAAACCAAGAATGCATTCAGGTCGACAGCACTGCTCAGCTTTTTGCCCTCAAGATCTCAGGAGGTGCATCGTAAGGCACCAGGGTAGCAGGAGCAAAAATCTCTACAAACACAGGCAGGCAGCAGGCATGTGTTTTGGCATGCAAGTACACAGCTGGGGGTCACTTTCTAACTACTGGTAGTGCTGGCATTTTTTTTTTTGCCTGTTATACACACCAGCTAAAATGCAAAGTGGGCAATGGATGTTATTCAGAGAGACTACATAATCTTTTATCTTGAGAACAGAGGGCATTGGCTTCAGAGTTTGCAAGTTCATCTTTTTCCGATGATAAAGTTCCTTTCAGGTATGTCAGAGAAGGCACACTCCAAACATCTTAAGACTCAGGCTGTTTGGCTAATCCAGACTTGTGAAGTCTTGCTTATATTCAGGGAGAATATGACTTTTCTTCACCATCTCTTACAATCTCTCAGCTTTGATCAACATTTCCCCCACCCTGGGAGCAAAACTCCACTTCTCTCATCCTTTCTGTACATACTACTAACAGTAGGATCTTTTGCTAACCAACCAACTCATCCACTACCTCTGCCAAAGGACTGGATGAACATCTCCTCAGTTTTTGCAGGACTCCTGTTGTCCTGTACTCTGAAAATCATTAAGCCATGCAGAACAGGTGAGATTTTAACTCCACCATAGCCAAGCTGGGAAGCTGCTGAATTCTCCAATGATCCAATATGAAAGAGTGGGAAGAAAGAGAAACTAATAGCTTTTTTTTCTTTAGAATGTAATGAGGACAAATACATAGATAAAACTTGGGCTAAAACCCGAGTCTCTCTTTCCTGGAAGAAGGATGCAATAGAAAACAACTTGGTTTTCACCAGTTGTATCTCCTTAATAACAAGACTGAGACTCACTAAACTACTTCTCAGGAACAGAAATGCAGCAGACTGGATTTCTCTCTTAGATTCCAGGTAATAATCTTCACTTTACAGTGGCTGATGGTTACCATTTATTTCTACTGCAGTTCTCACCTCTACCCTTCAGAAAACAATCGTATTAGAAAAACAGTCTCATGGGGCATGACAGCAAAAATCGCAGTCCTTCTAAAGGCTCTAACAGCTATCAAGTGCTGTGACTGAAGGCACAGTTATACATTAAGTCTTTTTAGTCAGCAAATGTGGCTTAAGAAATTCCCAGCTATGCAGAAGTCCAGAAGTCACACTGACTCCCAGAGACTCTCTGTGTTATCTATGTTTGTGTCCTTGTTTTTATATATCTCAGGAAGCCTATGAGTGAAGCAGACATCACCATTGTTTGCTTTTCACAGCCTATAATCTATTTTTTTTCATGAAAATATTCCAATTAGCCTCAAACCAGCACAATGCTACTGCATGCTTCCTTCTCAGTTGTGCCAGTCCTTGTATCCCACATTGTTAACTGGCATCTGAGACAACATGGATTTTTTTAAAGTAAAAATTTCTTTGAATTTTAATGCAAAGTAATACATCAACTTATTTCAGTTGTCTGTGGCCATGCAAGCACTGAGAGCAACAGCAGCGGGAGGCATTCTTCTTAGGATGATGAGAATGGTGTTTAGGGGGAAGTTTAAGATACAGTTACATCTCGAGACCACAAAATGATGTAACATTTAGAGCATGACTGCCATCTGGTACACCTGCATGCCTGTTCTGCCTGTCATCCTATAGCACAATAGTATACGTACTACATGGCAAAGCAGTGGTTCAATATGCAAGCATTCCTAGTGACTATGTCAGCCAAAGCTAAAAATAAGGTATTACTGTTAGTCAGATGAGCACTGTCCAAACACCTGGACAATCCCATTGCAGGAAGCTTCTCTGAGAAGAAAGGACAATGGAAATTGTACCCAACAGCTCCTGAAGCTATGACTGCTGAGATGGGAATGCTTTCTTACTAACTTTCTCTCCCATAATATGTTAATTACAGAGATTACTTATGTGCATATACCTGAGCTCAATATTGATAAGAATTTTTACTTACAAACTACTGTTTACTTCAAAGGAGCACCCTCATCAGGCGAGAATACTCTGCATTTAAGGAGAAGGCTTTAAGGAGACCTTATAGTAGCCTTCCAGTATCTGAAAGGGGCCTACAGGAAGGCTGGGGAGGGATTATTTACAAGGTCTTGCAATGACAGGACAAGGGGCAATGGGTTTAATCTGGCAGAGGGGAGATTTAGACTGGATGTCAGGAGGAAGTTCTTTCCAGTGAGGGTGGTGAGGCACTGGCACAGGTTGCCCAGGGAGGTTGTGGCTGCTCCCTCCCTGGAGGTGTTCAAGGCCAGGGTGGAGGAGGCCTTGAGTGACCTGTGCTAGTGGGAGGGGTCCCTGCCTATAGCAAGGGGGTGGAACTAGATGATCCTTGAGGTCCCTTCCAACCTTATCATTCTGTGATTCTATGAGAAGAAATAGCTGCTCTGTCCCAGTTCTCTCCCTTCAGACAGAGCTCTTGTTTATGTGATGTCCACCATGAACTTCTTTAAAATATGTGTTATTAAAGAATGCTTTCTATCTGAAATGTGGGAAATTTTGGGGGTCAACATGCAAGACAAAGGGATATATTCCAGTCCTCTGGTTCAGGGAAGAGCCCAGCTACAGCTCCAGTTAAAAAACTTGAAAGATACAGCAAAGGAGTGAAATAAAGTGCTGCAGCAAAGCTATAATGGCACATACCAGGAAGCCTGGGCAGTTTTGCTGACTGAAAAGAGAAACAGAGGAAGAACATTCTCCAGCTCCCTCATCACCTCCATGGCAGGGAGAGCAGAGCCACCTCCCAGCTTTCCCCATCTCTTCCCAAACCACAAACTCCCTTCCCAGTCTGCAATCTCCTTTCCCATTGCTCTGGCAAGGACTTCTCTTTCTCTTTTATTCTTTTGCCTCTGCCCTAGTTGTCAAGCATGTAAACAAGCCAGAAAAGAGCTGAAAGTGTCTGTAGCACAGAGTGGGAGTCAGGGAGATTCTGTGCTAACAGCCCACATGTGCTTCATGCAAGAACCACTTGAACACTATCAGAAGATACTCTTGTGATTTTTTTCTTTTTTTTTAACATATATAGACACACACACACAGAGATACCTGCTTTCTATAGCTAACTTTCTACTGTTTCTCTCTCCAGTTCAGCACACATAAACTTACATTAAATAAACAGCCACTAGCAGTACAAGAACATTAAAGAGTCAAATAGAATAGGAGACAGAAGGGCAGTTGATGTGCAAGACCAGAATATTACAGAGCCAACTGAAATAGCACCACTATTCAGCTTTCTTAATGGCTAGCTGAAATCTGTTTCAAGATAAAAGGCATTCACCAAGACTAAGTGATGCTAAAAGCAGGAGGAAAGAGCTTCAAAGAACCTACTTCACAGATATCCCTCAATATTATAGCCTATTACCCTCAAATTAAGTTAAAACAAATCACATCTGTTAGATTAGACCATGCCTGAATTGGAGGTACCAATAACAGCAGCAGCAAAGTTTGCCACCCAGACTGTGACTAGGTAACTGTTACATGCTCATCAAACACCTTTCAGAAAACTGCAGAAGCAAATGTTCCCAAAAGCTGCCATTAGCGCAGCACAAGCTGCTGGACACACTTAGCTCAGGTGCCCTGACTTCAGTGCTGGCTTCCCATTTTCTGAGGGAGTTATAGATGTTATACAGCATTTGGTAAAATGGTGAAGGATCCGAGACCAAATTGTGCTCCCACGAGTTTTAGAAGCTTGGATCAAGGACCCACTAGGTCTGGTTAAATATCACATCTAAAGAACATAGAATGGTAAGGTTGGAAGGGACCTCAAGGATCATTTAGTTCCAACTCCCTGCCATAGGCAGAGACACCTCCCACTAGCACAGGTCACTCAAGGCCTCCTCCAACCTGGCCTTGAACACCTCCAGGGAGGGAGCAGCCACAACATCCCTGGGCAGCCTGTGCCAGTGCCTCACCAACCTCACTGTAAAGAACTTCTTCGTAACATCCAGTCTAAATCTCCCCTCTTCCAGTTTAAACCCATTGCCCCTAGTCCTGTCATTACCAGACCTTGCCAATAGTCCCTCCCCAGCCTTCCTGTAGGCCCCCTTCACATACTGGAAGGCTACTATAAGGTCTCCTGGAAGCCTTCTCTTCTCTTAGAGGACAAAGAATTAAGTATTTTAGCAATATATAGGAACTGCAAATGAGGTCACTATGGTAGCTGCAGGCCATTTAAATCAACACTGATTTCAAGCAACAGAGACAAAACATTCATAGAAAATGAAGACCATACAGAATTTTCAGTAAAACAGTCAGTATAGCTTTATGAAAATCAGTGCTTATAATCCCACCCAGAAAATATCCCCAGACTGGTAAGTCTGGTTAATAAAGGCATACGGTATCTTGCAGCAAACTAAACGTATTATTAGTCTCTTATAACTAAACAGTTCTATTAAAGAAAAAAAAAAACAACAACCCACTAGTTTGTTTTTTTTTTTTTTTTTTTGGACCACTGTCATTCTGGCCTGGGTATATCAGTTCCCTTAGACTTTATAGGAATTGAGACCTGAAGCAAAAGTCTTCCAGGAATCTGTAAGTACTATTTCTAAAGTCAGCAGTGGTATAAATCCTCCACTCCACCAATTTTCATGTGACCTGTACAAAAAAACAAGTCAAGGTCAAAGGTGTGATGGCGTAGATCATGCAGTACAATAGACTCAGTTGAACAGCAGCATTATTACTGTAACCAAACACCACCACACAAAAAGCAGACCCAAAACAAAGGTCACAGTGTTAGAATGTAATTTGGAAGACACTAATGTAAAAGAACATTAGGGTCAGGGTGGTTTGCCTGCTGGCAGAATCACTCCAGGGAAGTGGAAAGAGAGCAAATGCGATACTTCAACACACATAGCATCAAAGTACCACCTTTAAAATGTGAGATGTAATCATGTCACTTAGCATTGGTCTTTCTAAAACATATCTGCTCTTGACACTGTTGCATCTAATGTCATTAAATTGGTAAAAGACCAGATGAAACAGTAGCCTCTACTAAAAAGCTAGACTTAGTATACTTGACAGATACTGCAGCAAATCCATGTATTTTTTCTGAAAGAAGCCAAAGAGAGGATGATAAACAGGTGATGATTGGTGTCTATAATTGCTTATAGGTGATATGACTTTTTCCTAGAGCTGATTTGATCAGAGAACAGCAATGGATATGACTGATAATAATTCAAGTCCCTGATGTTTTGACCTATTCTGGTAGCCATCACATTAGGGGATCTGTGTAAATCATCTCTGCCTTGCCTAAATTGAAAGAGAATTTCCAAGTTCAGTCTTTTGCATCCCAAACAAGAAACTAAACCACCAGCTCCCCTGCTCTATCCTACCCACCCTGCTTCACTTCACATACAGAAATGCCATTTGGTCCAGGGGAAGGAAGGAGAGAGAGAGTAATGAGATGGTCCATGTCCCATGCAAATAGCTACCCAGCTCAGGCTGAAGGTAATCTCCAAGTCTAAGCACACACAAACCTCATAGTTGAGAGCCTTGAGGGAAGACCACTGGCTATTTCAAGAGTCAATTCTGTTCACAGAGCAAACAAGGCAAACCAGCATCTTGGGCTCACCTGCACCTGAACTGAGGAAACTCAAAATTAACTACTACAGGCCATTTGATTTTTCCTGCTTTTTGCAGTCAGCCTCTCACCTTGAAAGTCCAAGATCAACTGCCTCCATAGGTCACCTCTGACCTTCAAAGCAACAAGTATAAAAGGTCATTTCTGTCGAGACCTGACCTCAAGCTCTTCCAGAGCCAACCCGAGAGCCCCTCTTTTTGGATGGGCAACCTTTGCTGCTCTGACCTTCCTTCCCTCTCAATGTTTACTCATATTTAAAACACACTGGGAAAAATTAAAATGTGACTGTAGCTCAGGAATAACTGAAGAGCATTCAGAAACTATTTAACAGATGTAGCAGAGACTAACTTCTATAAAGTCATATCTTTAGCTTTTGAGCTTGATCACTACTGGAATACAGCACAGTATTTTTAATTATACTGCTACTATGAAGTGGTAATGAGCATTACCTGATGACTCAGAATAATAATTACTAGGTGGTGCTATCAGGAAGGTACAATTTTAGAAGCCAAGCAGGTGTTACTTTCCTGAATGATTCAAAAATCACAGGCAGGCAATCCTCCAGCTAATTGCACACGGAAGCTACGTGCCTCTGAAATGCCTTTTTCAAATATCCAAAAGAGGCAGAGAAGGAAGTTTTTCCTTAATGCTGCTAAGCTGATTGGTTGTCAGTTTTCAGAAATAATTCCCTGAGTATAAGACTTGGCTTTTTCATGATGTGGCAAGCATCTGTCTATTAAAAAGTTTAGGCTATCTTTTCTTGGAGAATGAAACATTTCAGGCTTGCTTACATCTGAACCTCCCACAGACTCCATTTCAGAGTGTCAGTCATTTTATATCAGTGGCAGCAGCAGCAATAAATGCCTATTTTCAATTACAGCATAAAGGTTTTTACATTACAGGGACTGTAATACATAAACATATATTTTATAAGGGACTCTCTTTATAGTAGAGGAGTATGTCTTTGCAAACAGTAATTAACACCAGAAAATTGCACAGCACATTCCTGTTGTATTGAATTTTAGTAACTTGTTGGAAAATACCTGTCATAAGACTTCTCTTTCCTCCCACATCATTCTCCAGATCATCCCAGTGCACCACAAATGGAATCACAAGGTTTTAGCCTCACAACTGACTGGGAATATCTCTGTCACATTTGTACTACAATGTAAGATCATATTTCAACATTAAGCCTGTGCAACAGCAATCCATAAGTACTGAATCTCCCAACTCCCTTTTTCCCTGGGTGCTTCAGTAGGTTCTTTCCAATCACTCTTGAAATAACTCTAGAAGTTACATGGGCCTTGCTATGGGAATGAAAGATGGAAGATTAAGTGTGTGGGGGGTTTAAAATCCCAACTTTTCCTTTTGCATATCTTATCTGAAATCCTGCCCCACACTCATTCTGTTTGAACAAGTCAGTTAAAATTTTGGGTGCTAGCAAGCTCTTAATTTCTTTCTTGATTAGCTGGTGTACAAAATGAGGCTGAGTATGAAATCCTTCCCCCTCAGTGTGGTGAATTTTACTCTTTTTAGGGAGTTTGCAGAGAGTTAGTGACAGAGACAAGAAACAACAAAGTCCTGGGCACGTTGGGCCACCAGTCATGCCACGGGCTGATGGAGGAATCCTGCCTTTCACCACAGGCATGCCCATGGTGACTAATGCCTTCACACCCTACAGCCTGGGATCATGCTCACCCCATGGTTATGTCATTTATAAAGAATCTGGTGCTAGTGTAGAAATCCAAACCTAAAATCCAAACAAATGCATGCTTTTCAGGTCTGTGATACAAAATTCAGCAGTACAGTCAAAGGTGAAAAAATAAATATTGGCATTCAGCCTATTTAAGTCTGAGTTAAAGAGTTTACCTGTTCACTACCATTTTTTAGAATGTCAGGAGAGATTAATTATCCCACTGTTCCACCTAGCAGTAGAGCAACACAAAAGAGATGTTTACACCAGTAGATAGATGAGGTTCATTACTTTAGAACTAGTCTCTTGTACAGAGATGCTGTACCAGTTTAAGACCCCTAAAGCAGATTATCTTATTTATGTTCACTGCAAGCAACCTCCACCATCAAACATATGATGTCATGGATGACATACACCCAACTAGCCTGCCTTAAGTGCAAGGCAAATTTTTCTCAGACTTCCTCCAGTTCCCTTGTGTGTACACTGTCTGTCTCAGAGTTCCTCAGTGGGCTCCTCAACTGACATGCTACCAAAACTATCTCAGTATGCTGAGGAACCCCCAGTAGAGACTAGTAGAGGTTATTTATTACTGTGACTAGTCTAAATATAGCAGCTTTTTATGAAATTAATTTTATTTTACTCTCTTGCACTGGTGGAATGTACTGAAGTGTACTCAAGGTAGGGTGTAATTCAGTAAATGTAATTACATTAATTAAAGATATTTAAATGTTAGTCTGTAACAATGTTTCCCCCTTATTCCAGCAAGATTTATTACTATTTCCTTAAGCCATTGAGCCCCTACAGACAATGCCACCATTGGAGAAGGCTGGAAGGAAAAGAACATGACACTATTAAACCAGATTACTTAGCTTGGAGGCCCCCTTCACACCCATGATCATCCACATCCACACGCTGCTGGGTAAGCTCAAGACACATTTGAAAGCCAGCCCAACATACCCACTGTGATTGTGCTGAAGCACTCTGAATTAAGGTCTGTGATACTCACCTACTTCAATGCACAGGGCCTTTTGCTGCTTACAAAGCTGAGACAGATGAAATATCCTCTAGCTCAACACCCTTCCCCAAGAAGAGACTTGACCTCACTTTTTGCAAAGCAGCCCAAACCAGTTATGAGATTATTTCTGTTCACAAGGAGATTGAGCCCTCCTGGGGCAATTAAGCTCCCTTAGCTCAGGTGTTTATCTAAACCTTGCATGAATCATCTCAGTCTCTCCTTCCTTCCCTACCTTTCATTACAATAGGGCTTGCCTTAAATATCTGTATAGAGGTAGAAGATGGGTGTTTTGCTGAAGACAGTCAGGGAAAATGAACCACATTTTAACAGTGGCCAGCAGCTGGCACTGAAGACCATTCATTGTGCATCCCAAACACCTCCAAAATTCCTAAGAAAATGGGTTTCAGGTGTTACTAAATTGGAAGTTGCACCAAGGCTTAAAATTTACCTTATTTTGTATGTATATGCCTAATCTCTTCACATTACTGGCATCCAAAAGCTTTCTCAGGCAATTTCATAATTCAGCTTTGCCTTAAACAAGAAAAGGGGTGGAAGGAGGTGGACTTAAATGAAAAGTAAGAGGACTATCTGATGGTTGTATTGTTTCTACTCTCTATTCCTACTAAATTACATCTTTTTTTTTCCTCTTCCCCCCCCCCCCCCCCCCCCCGCCCCCACCGCCTCTCCG
>VWYK01051291.1:2891-18675 GCA_013399775.1 Semnornis frantzii | reverse complement strand
AAGGCAGAGTGGGATAATTTTCATTTTGTTCCCTATGCCACTTTCAGTATTTCTTATTGTTCCATTTACTTTACTAAGCACCACTATAGGAGCTGACATTTGCAAAGAATTACCCACTCTACCTTCAACAGGGCGTTGGGCTTTTTTAACCCCTCACCAAGAAGAGGACTGTCTCCTTTCCCGCTCCATGCACTACTTTGCATTTGTTGACATTGAATTTCATTTGCTTATATTTCCAGTTTCATGTCAAAAGAGCTTGTGCAACTTGTTTCAGGCAGCTTCAGGTCAGATTATTGTAAATAATTTCGGTATCCTCTACAAGTTCTGTCATCTACTTAAAATCAAATCACTGATGTTCTGACGACAGCTTAGATGTTTTAAGTACTTCATCCCAACAACAGCTGCTGTAGAATAGGGATGCTCATCACTTAGTTTCCTGTTTTTGACCACTTAGCAATTTGTGAGAAGACTTTTTTCTTTCTTTCCCTGATAACTGTGGCTCTAACATTTCTGTAAAATATGGCTTGTGCTTTTATTTTCAAAGAGTTTTCCAGAAGGTTTCAGCTGGATCTATTGTATCCCCTCAGTAGCTTCCTTCAAAAACTTCCAGAGATTTACAAGAAGCAAATTCCCTTTATAGAAGACATGCTATCTCCCCTCCTGAGCATTATATTTCTGTTACCTACTACTTGTATTCCTATTCTCATTTCTACAGGAGCTAGAACTTTATGATCATCTCTCCACATGACCCCAGAAGCCCTGGCTAAATTGGTATATTATTGGTTTAAGCAGATGTTTGACCAGGAGTAATTTCTTATTTTCATTCTTTCAGAGCTCTTACACAAGCAGCATAGAGCTCCTGTGCCTTGTTACAGAATTTCTGCGTGTATGTGTGAAAAGCCTTTAAGAACTGACATTTCAAACACAGGCTGGTGACTATCAAAAAGACATGCCTGGTCGAGTGAAGGCAAGTCCCTGCAATTCAGCTACCTTAAAGATACCAACAGCGGTTTTAGCAAAGCTAATGATCTGTAGCCTCAAAGCAGCGCAGGCATGAGAAGAGAGAGCACAAGGTAAAAGAATGAGGGATGAGGCATACTATTGTAAAATAACTGGTACCTAAGCTGCTTTTCACTGTGACACCTAGTAACATGTCTGTCCTCAGCCCAGTCAAACTGAAGGATGTGGCTGTAGGCACATGATCTTAGATGAATCTACTGCATAATTTTGCTGTCCTTAGGATGGGATACTCCTGTGCAAAGCATCTGGGTCTGCAGTTAACACCTCAGTCAACTTTGGACAATACGTTGCGTCCAATACTGCAGGAACTTCCGATACTGCAGAGACTTCCAGTACTGGGAATCCTGCTGCACAAGGAGTGGAAGGGAAACAACTCTCTCCTTAACTCCAGTAAACATGGATCTACCCTGCACTTTAGGGTGGTGACTGCTGTAGCTTAAGCCCATCACAAAATTAGGAAGGAAGTGATTCAAGTAGGTTTTGAACACTTTGCAACTTGTCTTTGGGGAATGGTACCATGATTTGCAGCAGCTGTGCCAGTCTCAAATACCTGCAGAGGAATGATTTGGATGACTCTCTTCCCATGAAAAAAGAGAAACAAAAAGACAAATATACTTGGAGCATCCCTTTCCCCTTGATTATCATCCCATGATTTTCCAGCAGCTACATGCTTGTGAAATGTAGGAATTTCACTCAAAGCTAGAATTATTTATAGCGTGAGGAACTGGGGCTTCAACAAAAGAACAAGACAAAACAGTAACCAACAACAAAACCAAACAACCAAAGAAACAAACTACAACAAAAAACCCTACTGAACCACAAAGTACAAGGTTCATGGAAGCAGCTGGACTTCAGACCATGCTTAAGTGATGCAGCATGACTTAGATTGCCCATCCAAAGAGAGATAATTACATAGGTTTGCAGCTTTCAGACATGTTACTTCACAAATACACTTGGCCAAGCATTGCTCAACATCACGTCAGTGCAAAGAGGCTAGGATTTCCAAAGCTGCGTGGCTTTACAGTCTCTCTCAGAAAACATAATTCAGGAAAGCCTAAGTTTTTGTTGTTGTTTTTTGAACAAAAGGCCTAATCAGAATATAGCTTTGCAATTCCTTGTAACATATTTTAAAGCCATCAACATAAAACTTAAGTATTGTAGTTGTAACTCCATATTTAGAATAGCATTTGAAAATGCTAGCAAAACTGTAATTATACTCAGAGGGCTGTTAATTCTTCCATCATGGGGAAGAAAAACAAAACACAACAGAACAAGCAGGTTTAAGAAGCTAAATCTGTATCATGCAACACAAGGAAATTTTTGAAAAAGCTGTGTGAATTCTCCAAATTCATTTTTTGCCAAGGATCCCACTGGGACTGACTTCCACCATCAGGCTATGGAAAGCTTCATTAGGAAGGTATTCTAACAATATCCCAGTAACAGCAGAAGAAGAGAGGTTCTCTTTTCCCCTCTGAACACAGCTTGCAACTTCCCACATGTAGAGATGAGCAGGAAAGACTTCTCCTTCCTGTAAAAGCCTACCTGCAATTTTCTTTTTCAGCTTCATACAGACATAGGAGACAACACGGATTACTCCATGAATGAACTAGCAAACTAGCTGTCAATCAGACCAGGCAATCTCAGTACAAATAGAGGAAGATTACTGCAAAATACATAGTCTGACATGCTGACAGGAATCACTCTTGTCAAGTTGTATTGATATATAATGACTCGCAGGCTACTTCGGGTGCTTTACTTCCCTAAACTTGTCGTCCTCCTCCCCCCCCCTTCTCATGACTGTAAATGCTGAACTAAGATTTTAAGTCTCAAGTACAGGGCAGTTGGGGTTTTTTTGTATGATTCATAATCAGCTGCTTTGAAATCTAATTTTTTTCCCCTATGACTTAAGTGTGTGCTACTGTCACTTGGGAACAACCAACAAAAAGCACGAACAAGAGCATGTTCAGCACAGTGAGCAAGGCCAAATATTTTTGGATCTCTGTCTTCCAGCAATACTAGAATGATTTCAAAGTTTCTCCCCCCAGACCTCGCTTTCTGCTGCAAACTCCTACCGCTCACTGAGAACTCAGAAATAGCTGTGCCAATTCAGCCTTTCATTTTAATTAAACCAAAAAATCAGGAGTTATTTAACATTATTTTGTACTGCTTAGAGCTAGTAATTGGACTCCATGTGCCTCTTCTCTTTGCAGTCAAGGGCATAATTTTGGCAGGTTCACACAGCTTTTGCTTACAAGCACAAAGTACACATATCCTCTGAGCCAATTGGGACACAGCTAACAGATGCTCAGAGAGGATGTCATGGGTGGTTTTCATAAGAGCTAGGCTCTCTTTGGCTGTCAGACCATGCTCCTCACTGAGGTGAGCCAGGAAAAAATAATACCTAAGTAGGAGCTCCTAAGCAAGGCAGTAACAATGAAGCTAATGCTCATGTCTTTTGTAGGGCTATAATTCATTTCTAGTGCAGGGAAAAATTAGGTTACTGGAAAGGAACTCAGGTTCTAAAGGTCTCATTTAGAATACAAGCAACCTTCAGCTCTGATCCCTCTCCAGCTCCATCACAGCACAGCCATTTCCATGGATGTGGAATAAGGCTGGATGAGGCTCTAGACAGCCTGATCTAATGTGAGGTGTCCCTGCTCATGGCAGGGGGGTTGGAACTACACGATCCTAGTGGTCCCTTCCAACTCTGATTGATTCTATGATTCTATAAGACTTTGCTCTATGGGCAGATATGTCCCAGTCTTGATCACTTTATTACAGACCAGGAACAGGATTAGAGTGACTTAGCTACAGCAGTGTGAACAAGGTGGACAAGGGACATCCAGCTCAGCACTGCTGTCACTGTGCAGCCTCCCTCCCTGAGCAAACATACCAGGTTCCTGCCAGCCTGGTTGGGTTCTATGGGTATGGCAGATAGGGCTATGCCTGCGGCCCCGCCACGAAGGTCTTGGAATTGAAGTCATCTCAGTTCCCAGAGAGGTCCCCTGAACTCTATTTCACCAGCTTTTGGCAAGTGGGGAGCAACTTCAGGGAGAAGTGGGTGGCACAGCAAAAATCTGGGGAAGGATGATGCTGCACCTTGCCAATCTTCCAGAGGCAAAGCTGTTTTGGGAGCTGCCTCCTTCACCTTGGAACCACCCCTGCGCTAGTCCAGGGTGGCTACCACACCTTTACCCTGTGCCAGTTCAACTGCTTGCCTAACCACAGGCAAGCTGGGTGTGTGTTCATATGTGGAGTTTAGAAATAAAACCTTGAAAAAAGCACTATGTTCTTTAAAAGAAATCCAAAGAAATCACCCTCAGATCAAAACATCTCACAGGCACAAAGCACCACTACACTGGAAGCAGAGGAAGGAGGAAGCAGTACCCACCAGCTGCAGAGAACAAGGGAGAGAAGCACAAGGAACTGGGGGTAGGATAAAAATCACTGACCTCCACCCTGCCCTAAAAAGAAAAGGGAGTAGTACTCAGCCTGACAGCTACTCGGGCAGACAGAGAATGACTATAAATGTATTAGTCTCTGGGAGGGAACTCCCACCAGGCTGATGCTTCAACAATGCATGTGCCCTGCCAGCAGCAATCTTCTCTTACCATGTGCAGTCCAACAACAACACTGGAGCCACCCAGACACCAGGCTATATGGGCTGCAAAGCAGTCTACACCCTAGCTGTATTGACCCTCTCAGGTTCCCTAGTAGCAAATGAGGCTTGTTTTTATTTTTCATTTAAGTGCTTAAATTGCTCTACCTTCTTAAGTTAATCCAGTGGCAGAAGCAGAGGTAATGGGCACAAATGAAAACATAGGAGGTTCCCTCTGAATATCACAGGACAGTTTTTCACTGATGATGACCAAACACTGGCACACACTGCCCAGAAAAGTTGCAGATGCTCCATTTTTGGGGATGTTCAAAACTGTCTAGACATGGTCCTGGGCAACTGACTTTAGAAGGCCCTACTTGAGCAGGAAGGTTGGATGAGTTGACCTCTAGAGATCCCCTCCAAACCTCAACCATTCTGTGATTCTTCATGATTCTGTGATCTCAGAAAACCCCACATCAGTCTCTCCCCTAATGTTATCAGCAACAGTGGTTAGCACAAGTCAATACCGAGACTAGGTTTATTATGCACAGTAAGATCTCATCTTGAATGAAAAAAAGAGCAGTGAACTTTGCTAGTTGTGTAAGACTGTGCAAGTCCAACAGGATTAGGGCAGTAACTTTCAAACTGTGGTCAGATAATGGGTGCCATGGAAAGTGACACAGGGGCCAGCAAAACAACAAGCAGCTTGCCACAGCAATACCTAGCCAGTCAACAGTTTTAACCATGCAACAGCATAGCAAAGAAGTGAGAGCTAACAACACTCACTGGTTCAAAAAGCTTGGAGTCTCATGGGATAGGAAGGTGAACAGGAAATAAAAGAGCCTACATCTTCTGCAGCACTCTAGCATATGCCCAGGGTTACAAAAACAATCTGCTTAGGATAACATACATAGTGCTCTTTCATATTTTTTTCCCTGAAACTTAATCTTTTCTGAACCTCTAATGAGCTATTTTACCTAGAAGAGTTTTAAAAGTAAAAAAAAATGTATTGCCTTTAAATACCATGTTATAGGAAAAGTGAATAGTAGGGATGTCCTTACTCAGCATTCACCCCATGTGTCCCCTCCTATTCAAGAAAGTTAAATGCAATGTCTAAAGATCTCCTTTTACCATTTCTACAGAAAAACACCATTGCTTTGTCAGCTTGACAAGCCTGTGTACAGCTTGATTTGGAAAAAAAGCAAAATTGTCATAGGGACACTCAAAGGTAAAGAGGTTGAGGGAGAACAAAACATACAGGATTATAGGTTACAGAATCAGCTTCCCAACATACCACGAAAAAAACCCACTTGATGTTTGCCAGAGCATCTTGGAGCTAATCATTACAGGAGGTCCTAACTGACTCTTCCGTGCAGGAAGCTGGGCTGCTGAGCCTTGGCCTACGGCCAGCCACATCCTGTGACTATCTGCCGCCAAAGCCAAGGGCATCAACACTAAATGCTGAACTTGGTCCATCAGAACAAGGAGCTTTTGCCTGTGCTGAAAAAGGAAGATGTGTTAGATCAGACCCATCACCCATTTCCTTGACACTTCCAGCCATTTTTCTCCATCAGCTTCACATCTGCAGCTTGCTTGTGCCTAAAGGCAGAGTAATCATCTGCCCTGAGCAGAAATGAAAGCCGTGAAAGCTATAAACTTCCTGAACATCTCTCCTGCCAACACCTGTCATTTGCTTCGACATTTCCCACATCCTCTGTTTTCATTTAAGGTATTATATGACTCAGATGAGGCCCAAACAGCTTCAAAAGAATTCCTGTGTCTGAGTGCCTCAGCTTTATTAAAAGTAACTGAGCCATTGATCATCATCAGAAGATGTAGTCTCAGGAGAAAGATGTCATTTGTAAACAAATGATCCTGTGAATGCAAACACTCCACCAAACATGGATAACAGGGAAACAAGCCTGTGGGCAGGTGGCCTCCCCCAGCAGATCCATCTCGAGGATAACAAAGAGAGTCATAACTTTACGGGCAACCCAGCTAACAAGAATACACTCTTCCAAGGGTAAGTTGAGGGGGAAGAAGTCCTTTTATTTTGCTGTTGTCGAATCTCTAAAGGCAATTTCATGCTGCTGTCTAAGGAGACGAGCAAGCAAGATTGTTCATTCCTGGTACAAACACTTCCCTGTGCTCAGAGAAATGGGGTTTTCTGGCTAAGTTTCCATACGCACCCTTACATGCTGCATTCTATGGCTGACCAAAATGTGAAGACTGGAGAAGCAAATGAGTAACTACATGATAACACCTGTGAAAAATCAAACTGTTTTCCTTCCCTTACCTCCAGCTAACTACAAACAGGATCAGCCTGTCTGGGATATGAAACTAGCTTCTACAGAAACAAATCAATGAGGATGAACATCATGGATGAGAGGACAGAGAGTGAAAGATGCTCTATCAAAGTTCATTGCAGCAACTCATTTTTCAAAAGTATCACACCAAATATCCACAAAAATAGGTAGGAAGACTTTTAAAAATAAATGCCTTCATAGAGAAGATCAATGTTTCATATTGGAAAACTTAATGGAAAATTCCTTGCAAACACTTAACTTGAATATGGTGCAGGCTCAACAGCTGTTGCTGCTGGGATGGAGTGCCTATTGTGCAATTCTGGTTAATGGAAGGGAAAAGATGCCAAAATCTGCACCAGATGCTCTGCAATCCCCTGCCGAGAGTATGTTTAACATATTCGGTTTAATACCAGACAGATCATATGGAAGCCACAAGAACCTACAGTGCTTTGTCAAACAGAAAGCAGGCATCTAACCAAGAACAGCCCCAGCAGAGCTGACGTGGATAAGGTCCTTCTGGTTGGCAGCCAGAATCCTCAGTACCTAGAAATAACAACTTGGTAACACAGTGTCCCTGAATCAGCTGGGGCAAGAGCCTGCCATTCCATGAAAACCCTCTTTTAAAACCACTATTGTGCATGAAGGGAAAAAAAGAAACAACCTTACTGCTGGGTGAATGCATCACGTGATCCAAAAGATGTCCATTAGCCATCAAGAAGCCTGGCTGAGCTGATGCCTTACAGTAAAATTCAGCTTGCTTAAGTTCATACAGAGTATGATTATTGGCAGCTTACTTGCTTTGGAGGGTAAGAGTGTTTGTTCATCAGTGTGTAAAGGTGCTGAAGGAAAGAAATGGCAGCACTGCCAAGTGGTTCTTCAAAAGAAATGCTGTAGCAGTCGGCAAATTCAGGGCTCATCTAAACTCAAACAGCTTCTCTAGGCAGTCTACAGTTTCCTTTGAAGTATGTAACTATAAGCACATATGGTCCTGGAGCACATCCACACATATTCACCAGAAGGGAATGAGCGTGGGTGGAATACATAAGAGTACACCTAAGAAAGGGAGGAAGAAGAGAAAATAAAACTCCTGGTATAAACAAACAGCTGCTATTTCTACCCCTTCTGGTTGAACCCTCCATCCACTGTGCAAGATACCTTGCTCAACTTAAGAGACAACAGACTAAACAAAAGTGCAAGAACGTGTACTTATGTAACTCAATTATGACCACTTACAACCACACTGTAAAGCTATTCAGTGCTTAACACACCAGTTACGGTCAGTAAATGCGTTTGCTCAGTGTGTACCAAATGCAGCTTGATATTCTCCGCTTCCATATAGGCATTCAAGCAATAAAACCAATAAATAAGCTAGGTCTGGATTAGACCCAGTCCACAATAGCAAGGAAAAATGAGTAATTATTGACAGGGACTTGGTTAAGCTTAGAAAAGATCAACAAGCTTTTCCATAATTACCTTCTATCCAAGCTCAGTGGGTGCATTGCCTAAGTCAGCAGGAACTTCAGTCACTCCAAATGAAATTAATAACCTTTAAGGGAAGACCCATCACTCACAGCCTTTTCAAAGCATTTCAGAACAAAAGTAAAGATGATGTTTCTGTCTATTAGGAAACAGTCTGTACCGCACTTCGCTGCTTAAAACAAAATACCTCGCTTCCCCACTTTAGCAGGTAGCAGCCTCTGAAGACCAAGCCTCCTCCTTATTATACATTACTCCCTCCCTAATATATTCTCAGGAGTAAATTAACCTTACATACTAATAATAAATAAACCCAAGATTCTCAGAAGCAATATATCCCATCTGTTGGCCTATCAGTACCTCACGAGGCAGTAGCTTACACACTATCAGGGTATCTCTCTGTAAAGGGATGGGGTAAATTAATTAATGCGAGACTATATATAAAAATATTAACAGTTTATT
Organism: Semnornis frantzii; assembly: GCA_013399775.1. Classification (NCBI taxonomy): domain Eukaryota; kingdom Metazoa; phylum Chordata; class Aves; order Piciformes; family Ramphastidae; genus Semnornis; species Semnornis frantzii. The sequence goes on along the minus strand of VWYK01051291.1, from coordinate 9,813 downwards.
AATATTAAACATTCAGAACTCGCATCACCCCAATCACCATTTAATAATAATATTAACAGGCTCTTAGCAACGTTATGGAAACTATGTACAGGTTATAACAGAATCTGGAAATAGTTATTAATATATACATTAATTAAACTCGATATAAACTGGAAGAGAAGGCTTTGCGGTCAGTATACCGCTTGCTCACTAGATAAGCATAGGACATAAAGGAGCAACTTTCTGCTTAGGGCAGAAGGCAACCAACAATTACAAGAGGCTTTGGCATTTACCCACAAAATTATTATCTGACAGTACCCAAGGCGGGGTTGCTGTCGGTAGCCGTCAGCGGCTTTAGAGTCTCCCCTGGGCTTCTGGGGAAGGAGGCAGACGATCTCTGACCTGTTCCTGGTTCTCTGGACGATCTGTATTCTCTCCAGGGCTTCCGTCTGGGCAGAAGGCTTTCAGGTACAGGCAGGACGTCTTGCAGTCACGCTGGCGGTGCAGGCCAAATGCGTGTAGGTATCACAGGCACGGGCACGGCACACCGTGTAATGGCAAAGGGCTAAAGGCAAAGGCGAAAGGCAAAAGGCAGCGTGCTCTCTGCTGACCTCCCTTTTATCCAATGCAGCCCGAGACCAATGGGCCTTTGGACACAGGACAGCCAATGAAATGGCAGTTAGCCAAGATTTGCCCATATTAGGTGAAACCATAGGCCTGCTCCACCCTTCTTCGGGAAGAACACGGGCCCTGCACAAGGCAGCCCCGTGCACCCTGTTTACCACAGGGTCTGGTCAGGCAAGGGACCCCAGACTCAGTGGCGCCAGGCCCTTTGTCCCTTTTCCTGCCGTTGTTCTCCCCCAAAACAGCAGGAGGAAAGCAGAAAAATATGTCTGGGCAAGCCAGGAAAGGTATAAACCCAATTTGGCTTGCCTAGGCCTACCACGACACTCTCTTCCCCTCATCCACCCACTCCAAGGAGCACCACGTGCCCCGAACTGGGAGTTTCCTTGCTGGGCTCAGCACAGCTACCCATTAAGCTTGCAGACAAGAGTCAGCCCTTGCATCTCTCCATTCCATCTATCTGCAGAACAGAACTTTCGCTGATGTAGAAAGTATGCAACTCAAGTTTGGGTGCCCTGTAAAATGGCTGTGGAGTTAACCTGCACATCAAGCAAGAGGTTTCAGCCTGACTTTGTAATTCTTGTATATGAAGAACAAGATAAACTAGTTTAACACTGACTCCGCTTCACACCAGAAAGGACCCAAACTGACACAAGAAGCTACAATATATTTCTTAAAGAGATTATGTTCACCTGTTTTGAAATGGCAAGTATGAAATATTTGAGTCTGTGTGGTAAAATTCTAGGGCGAGGACCAAATGGAGCAAACTCAAATAAGCATTGACTTAAAATTGTGTGGAAAACCATTAACGTAAATACAGCACTGTATTTACATGCACTGTAATAGAGTGCTCTCTTCAGTATCATAGACCAAGAAGAAGACAAGAAAAATCAAGAGGAGGATAAACAAGGCTGGCAGGGAATGGATTGCTGCCTTTGAAATTCTAGTGGAACAGTTGGAGAAAGAAGCTGACTGCAGCCGAACTGAAAAATCACTATGTGTAGCTAGATTACTCATCTACTGTTAAGCCAAATTCATGTGTTCTTCCTATAGCCAAAGCTGAAGATTTCAGAAAACCTGTAAATAGTAACTCAGGTAAGTTCAGGAAAAAAAAAAAAAACCACTGCAAAACCAAAATTAGTTTTGTACCTAATGGGCAGGAAAACAAAGTACAAATGAAACTTCATGTTGCTTGACAATAAATACTACACAACTTACAGGACATGACCAAGTCAAGAAGCTCACAAGCTACACCAAAGAGCTCACCTTATCACATCCTGGCTGCAAACAGCCTTCCCGGCTCTGCAGATCTCACTTTCAAGCTGTTACATGTAGCGGAGGCAGAGGAAAAAAAGTAAATAAAAAAAAAAAAATTCAGCAACCAAGACCCATACTGCAGCCAATATTAGGAAGCGTTATCAATACAAGTTTGACTAGGCAACACTTCCTAACTGGTTTTGTCATTAGGTATTGAACTCATCCACAGGAAACAGAGTGAGCATGCAAGGCACAGGCCTTTAAGCAAAGCACCGCAATGAATACTTTTGTCCAGTCTATTTGCCAGGAGCGAGTGCACCTTGGACAGAAGCCTATTTCTAACTATTTATTTTTCATGTCTGGACAAAGCAATATAAATTCTACACAATTTAATCTCTTTCCTAATAGACTTAGCTGTTATAGCTGAGATACATAAGCTCAACAATAAGGTTAAAATACCCAGAATACTTTAAATCTGAGAAATGTGTTTGCTGGCTTTAGTTCAGGGCAAGTAGAAGCAATTGGATAAGATGCTGCAGATGGGAACTGTGGCGACTGCAGCAAGACCTGCCAAGAGGTTATGTTGGACTCCACACAACTGCCTACAGAAGAGCAAGTGCTCTAAGCAGGATATAAAAATTGGCTGGGGAAAAAAAAAAAAAAAAAAGAAAGAAAAAAATTTTTAATTGCCACTGAAGCGCCTCCAAAGGGCCAAGAAGCACCTGCACACCCCAACAGCTCACCTTGGCTCCTTCCATCAGCACTACCCTCAAATTAGAGGGATGCTGGGGTAAAAACCCTCAAGGATCATTTTGCCCATCACATTTCCCCATCATGGTTGTTTCATTTGGCTTTCAAGCTGCAGTTCAGTGAACAGGCTGCAATTTACCTCTTCACCCTCACCCTCAAATTTGTTTGGATAAACAGGCTCTCCTTTGTTCCAGGCTGCTACTACATTTACACATTGTATTGTAAATCAGCTGGTACAAAGCAAGGCAGGCCCTTAAATGAAGACACTAGCATTTCTGTTCACAGCAAAATTAAACAAGTGAGAGGCACAGAGCACCATTTATAACCCCGGTCTGGAAACAACTGGTTTTCAAAAGGTGAGAGGTTTTAAAAGTTTACTAAACAAACCTACTCAGTTACAGAGTCTATAGAGTCAGCTCACAAACAAGTTCTATGTTGTATAAACTGCCAAAGCAGTGCTGTTTCTGAAGAGAACTTTAAAACTGTTTAAAAGCATGCTTTCTTGCTGTTTCAAGGGCCCAAGAGTTACTGACAAGTGATTTGGCTTTTATTGAGCACACAAATGGAGAGAAATTACTCACAGAGGAAGGGAATGAACTATTCGCCATGTCTATTATAGACAGGAGACCTAAAATAGCATCCAGGAGTTGTAGGATAAACATCAGAAAAAACTTCACAGTAATAATACTTGAGCAGAGGAATAGACAGCCCTGAAGCCTTTCCCATCACAGTCTGTAGAAGACATCAAGCAAGCATCTGTAATGAACGGCTTAACCACAGCTGATCCTGACTTATGGCAGAGGATGGACTGTGTATGTGGCTCTTCAGATCCCTCTCCAAACTTGCTGTCCATTATTTCAAATAAACTGGGTTTGCTGAGACTTTGCCCATGAGTTGACAGCTCAGTACAGCCCATCAGAAGAGATCAAAAGTAATGATTATTTGACAGGTGTCTAGGTTTTCTGGAAACTATCACCTCAGTCCCATAACTACATATGTATTAAGAGCAAGAGAAGAAAAAAGTAAAATTTGCACTCACTGATCTCAAGACCAGGAGTAAATTGCAGCTGCTGTCCACAATCCAGAAATGAGGCTCTCTGATATAGTGCTGCTGTGAAGCTTTGTCTCCACATACACTGCTGCAGACAGCAACTTAATCCCAAGTCTCAAACCTAAGTTCAAGTGGAAAAAAATTTTTTTATTCCTTCACTTAATTTAAGGGGGAGGGGAGTGGAAACATGAATTTGGGCTTAAAAACTTTTTGTCCTGATTACAAGAGATGTTAGAGTCTTCCAGTACAGAAAGAAAAAAAAAAATCTCCACACTTCAGTAGTTTCAGATTTTAAAAAAGTAAATAGATCAGGAGAGAGAGGCAATGCCCTCTCCTGACATTTCAGAAGTCAGGCCTTTACTGTCCATGTTGTAATTCCAACACAATCTGATGGTCCACCTTTACCCTCAGCAGCGAAAGTGGGAAAGTGGGTTACAAGTTCCCACTCATGCTGGTCCTTTCAGAGGCCAGAAAGCATCTGTTGAGTATGATAAAAGGAAGATTGACCTCTGCTTTGCCACCAACCCCAACAAGACTGCTTCTTTCCTCAGGCACTCACTGAGCGTAAGAGCCATGACTGTGACCACCAGAGCTGCTGCTCCCTTGGCCACAAAAAAGAAAAAAATGATATAATCATAAGTAAATCAACTTCCCCCTGAGACCCTTGAACCAGATGGCTCTCGCCAGTGTGAGGGCTGTCCTGTCCTCTGCCAGGGAAGAAGGCAGACAGGCACTGCCATGCCTGCTGGGAGAACCAGGCGCACCATGAAGAAAGCCTTCTCCCAAGCACCACATGCATCCTTGCTAAGGCAGCACAGCTGGTTGGCAAAATGCCTCCCACAATCCGTTTTAACCACCAACAACCACCTTCACCCCGTTACCCCCCCATCCTGTGCCCTGCCCCATGCTTCCAGCCTGCCTCTTGCTAAGTGATCCACATTTTATCACACTTCCCTCCATCTTCAAACACATCATTAGCTGGTCAATCAACACTGGTTTGCCTCCCTTCCCACCAGGCAGCACTTGAATGATGACCAGCACTTTGCCCTCTCTCCTACCTCTCCTAAACTGCCCTTCCCTCTCCCATCAGTGTTTCATTGACACTTTGGTTTCACCCCTTTCAACTGAAGATGCCACAAAACACAGAAAGTACACCTCACTGGACAAGTGATGCTCTCACCTGAAGCTGAATCTGTTTCTGTCCTGAGATAATACAGCCTGTATGAAAATAATGTTCAAGGGAGTGAAAAGAAGCTAACTACTCACAAGCATGTCAGGAGCTGGAAACCCTGTAATTTGTGCCAAGATGAGAAATTACAGCCCATCTGTCCTTGCTGGAGTACAAAGGAATTCACAGTGACTTGTGTTCACCCTTCCTCACCTCCTCTGGCCCCCTGCTTAGCCAAATAAGTAAAGCAAATATATATAACTATGTCCCTAACTTGTTGACATAATCTGCCACTGCTGCAGCCCCTGTGAGGGCCCAGGAACTGAGCTTGGGAAACCATACGCAACCTGAAATCATCTACTGAAATCTGGTGTGACACAGGTTTTTCTCACTTGAGTCTGAACCTGCACTGGTAGGCTATGAGTGCTCCACCATCATGATTTATTTCCTTGCTTGGAGATAATGCTATTGAAACATCTGTAAAAGCAAATCCATATGGTTTAATATTAAGACCTTGCACTAAGTGCCTCTGCCAGATTAAAGAGACTGTAATTTATAATTTTAATACCCTCCCTCAGATTATTACCAATGAAAGAATCTATTCTATGACTTAGGTCATTTGCCTGTCCTGTATTTTTGCTCTCCATACGTAACACTTAACGAGGCCCATCTGGCATTTTACTAAGCACTGCTCCAAAGGCAGCAGTGGTAAAGGTTGGGGGAACCTGCATAACACCTATGTATCACCTACTCAACCAAGGGCTGGGACAACACACACTCGTGGCTGTCCTAAACACATGGCAAAAGGACAACCAGGAGGCAGACATCCCACAGGGAGGGAACATGCTGCCATCCTGGTGTCAGCAACACCCCATTATTACACCACTGAAGCAGCCCTCGCTTGCAGACATTGACTGCTCACCATCAGCACAGTATGGGAATAGGAAAAAGATTTTAAGATGACAAGCAACTCACCTGGTCACTTCACATTTTATTAATTTCTTATTCTGTCAAGCAGGGGCAAATCTGACCAAAAGATCCCTAACAGGAAGATCATACTCAGTCTCGAACAAAGAAAAATGTGCTTGAAAGTTCTCATCTAGTACTGCTGTGGTGCACACACAGAAAAAGAGGCTGTAAGAGGCTTTTCTATTTTACATGTATTTGACTATAGTGTGACTGGAAAAAAAACTAACAGAATAAAACCATTTAGCTAAAAAAATCTCAACATCGAAACAAATAAACATTCCCCAACAGTATCCCCCTGAACACACAAAGGCCTAACTCAGTGCCTTAAATAAAGGTAGGCAAGAAGAAAGCATGGCTGCCCCTGGAAGTGCTGCAAACTGGAACTCCCAGGGGACAGGACAACAGGGACCTGGTCACTGTGATGTTTGGCGCAGGCTGAGGTGGTGACAAGTTCCTTCAACTACTCTGGGTCTTGGTTTCCACATCTGCAGTGTGGGGATAATAACAGGTCTTTATATCACAGGGGTGTTACAAAGATCAATTAGTTAATGTCTGAAAAGCGCTTTGAAGATCTAGCAGGTGGTGAGCATTATTATGCAAATAACATGATTTAAGAAAATCACAAGTGCTGGATTGATACTAATCCCTTTGATATTTTAAAAGACACCATTTTTTCATATTTTAAAGCAGTGAGAGTTTACACTATAGCTTTGCATAGCCTCTGCAACAACAATTTTTAACCTTTTCTTTTCATATGGCCCAATACATAAACTCCTCCGCAGACATCTTCACAAAATCCGATCTCAATTCAAAGCTAGGAGTAGTGGAAGAAATTATGCATGTTGTTGAACTGAATAACTAGATCCTATGCAGGAGTATTTCTCAGAGGATAGAATGTCACGGGCCTAACTTACTGTGGCAAACATTGCAGAGCCTTCCAGTTTTAATGCTTTTCTTTTCAGAAGCATGCTAATTTCACGCATAGAGGCATTTGTAAAACGATATTGCTTTCACCTAATTATGGAATTTTAGGTGATGGAAAGAGCGAAGAAAGATAGAAGTGAATGAATCCTATCTTTCAAGACTGTATTTCTGAACTGTAACAAACAACTTTTTTTTTTTTT
>VWYK01051289.1:0-19627 GCA_013399775.1 Semnornis frantzii | reverse complement strand
GCCTCCATGGCTTCTCTGGGCAATATTTTCCAATGTCTCACTCACCTTAAAGTGAAGAGGTTTTTCTTACTATCTAATCTCAATCAACCCTCTACCAGTTAAATCTTGTAATTTTGAATACTTTACTTTTGAGTGCCAGAGATAGTCACTGAAAACAATTTGCTGTTGTCCAAGATGGTTTTAATGGTTTTGTTGGGTTTTGGGGGGGTGTTGTTTTTTCTTCTAAGAAAATAAAATTCTCTTAATGTTTTAAATCTTTGGAGGTATTTTTAATGAGAGCAGCAACATTTCACACAATTTGCAAATAAGCAGAGCTGTTCAAGAGGAAATGCACAACTGTTTCCAAAGGATTAGGGGTAATATTTCCTGTTGGTGTATGTTACAGCGTGGTCGAATGTTAATATGAGGAGGAACACTGATAGAAGAGATGCTAATTAATGTGGGAATAAAGGGGTCTGAATTCTTGGACGTGATGTGATCTGACCACGTCTGCTCTCAGTGCTCCCATTTTCTCTATGTAAAATAAAGGTGCTGACATCGACATATCTTTGTAAAGCACTGCTGGGTTTATGGGCATTATCTGGGGTAATCGAAGCTTTGTCTTGGATTTATTGGCTGTTCAGGCTTTGGTTGTGTGTTCAAAGATAGTATCTAATTATTCATTAAGGGAAGATGGGTTCCTTTGTATATTTTCATTGTTTATTGTAGCATCACTTAAAAGAAAAGATAATTTGTGGGAATGAATGGAAAACACTGCAAGGGAAAACAAGGCAGTATCCTATGTAGCAAAGGGTGTTTTTGAAGTGTTCAGAGCCAAGTAATTTTATCACCAAAATCACTAAACTACAAAGGAAAATGAGCCAAGTCCTGATGCTCTTGCAGAGCTGATTAAGGCTTACTAGTGACTTCCATTATATCTGTTTCCTGGAGGCTTTACCCTGCTGTGCTGAATGGTCTATCCTCATCAGACAGGGGAGGATGGGAGAGGCATCCACATCCTCTTCCCTGCCTCCTCCCATCAGGGATTACTCACAGTTAGCTCTGCTCTGGTGGGGGTGCTCTCATTAGTAAATTAAAACTGCTGCGAGAACTGGGTTAGTTCAGCCTTGAGTAGGCTTAGGGAAGACCTTATTACCACAGACCAATAGATAAAGAGTGACTGCCAGGAGGATGGGGACTCCCTTTTTACAAGGAGCCACATGTTAGAAACAAGGGGTACAAGTTACTCCTGGGGAGCTTCCCATTGGAATCTAGAATAAAATTTTTCACTTTGGAATCCTCTCCTGGGGGAAGCAGTGGATTGCACTTTGTTGGACAGTTTCAACACTCAGCTTGCCAGGGTGCTGGGCCAACTCATTTCAACAATACTATCTCCTAGAAAGGTTGTGCCAGATGATTCTTGAGGTCCCTTCCAACCTGGTGTCTGTGGTTCTGTGTACGGTGGCGAGTCTTGTGGCAGAGGTCACCAGCATTTTGGGTGGTAGACTGAGGAGTCTGGTATCCATTGAAACATTGCTGAGTCTCAATCTGCAGTAACTTTTAAACAGTTTATACATGAGCAGAAATAACTAATCTTAACTCAATGCTGTTATACCAAGTAAATTCAGTTAATTAAATGAAGCATTCATAACAGGCCTGTTAATGGCAGTTTTAGATTCTGGGTATTTATTAAATCCTACTCGGTGTTTATTCAAGTTTGTGACACCTTTGTTTAGAGGAATATAATCCACAACCAAACTAATGTTAAGTGGCAGCACTGCTGATAACTTAAACAGCAAAAATTATTCTCATTGGATGCAAATTCTCAGTCCCAGTCCCTGTTGGTGTTCTTGGAGAGTTTTTCAGGCTAATGCTGCCAGGGTGCCAGCAAGCAGCAGTGGGTTAGAAGACCACTGCTTCAGGATGCTGAATGACAACTGCTTTATCTTTGCTGTCTCTGCTGCTTGCTTGTGAAGGCTCAGGAGAGCAGGTGGAGCTGTTTTAGTACTGGCTGTGAGCATGCTTGAAGGAGTAAGCTCATGTCAAGGAACACATGAGCATGCAAAGTGTAGATGTGCTGGTGCAGCCGTTCTTTGCATGTGTGCACTGGCAATCTGCTGCACTCAGAAGGCAGGTTGAGCATATTGGTGGCCTTTCTAATGCTAAGCTAATGTAAGACCTGTGTTTCCGTTGTCTGGGCTAGCAGGGTTGAGTGGATGTGCTCAGATTTTTGCGGGAGTGGACAATGCTGTCACTCTGCAGGGGCACTTGGGTAACTCAGAGCCAGTTCTGAACAGCAGGCAAGGAGACTTAAAGCCAGAGGTCTGCTGTGGTCCCCAGAGCTTGGGTCAACAGGCTGAGCCTTCCTCTGTGATGGGTGAGCTGGGTGCTGGGGCTCATTGCTGATGTCTCAAATGCATGGAGCTGACACAATGAGATTGAGTCAGTTTCAGGCATAGACAGACTTGAGTGGCTTGAATGTGGCAGACAGAGTCATCTCTTCACCTGGGCACGTACATAAACCACTTCAGCTCTCCTCTAGTGCTGCTCCTGAGCTAATGGCATAGGCAGCTCTGGTATCTTTGTGTGTCTGGTGGTTAATCCATCCCCCGGATAAATTGTGCACTGATAACTGAGACATGACTGTTCCAAGTATTTTTCACTCAGAGCAGCACGTGTCTTGGTGGTTACTGTGGTTCAGCTTGCATAGCTCAGAGCCACCATGGTTTGCCTGTGTGAACCCCACCCCAAGGGCCTGGAGACATCCATCTCCACTGATCTAATGCAGTGTTTCTGCTGGAAGTGGGAAAGTTGGTGATTTTTCTGCAGTCTCTGGTCAGACTGCTTGGCTTTGTCATTTCTTTAATAATGGAGCTTTGGCATTTTCTTTCTCTCAGTGTTGGTGCAGAATATCAGGTAGTGGCTCTTTCAGATCAGTCTCAACTCTTAGCATTTTCTGTATCAAAGTCTTTGTGTTCTTGAAATACTGTCTTGGCGAAATGAAATGATTCTTAGTCATCAGAGAAGATACCATCTTTCTTCTTCCCCGTCCTTGGAGACATAACTCATGTCTTTCTGAATTTGGTAAGAAATTTCTGTAGTATTCCCAGATAGCTAATTAATCTGTGATGAATATTAATATTTCTGTACCCAAATGACTTCTTACATTAGCAACCAGTTATAATAGCAAATAACCTAGCAATATTTGTACATCAAACAGCTCACTGTTTGTTTTTTTAACTGACTGTTACTTGTATGTAGGATCCATCTCTAGGTGGATATATTTACAGGTATTGCCTTCCACTAGGGGCTTTTTTTTTTGTTTGTTTCAAGCATTGTGGTATTGCATGAATTTGACACACATTCGGCTTGTCTTTAAGGGACTTGTGATAGGACAAGATGGAATAGATTGGAGTTTGAGGAGGGGAGGTTTAGACTGGAGATTAGGAAGAAATTCTTAACAGTGAGGGGGATGAGATGCTGGAACACGTTGCCCAGGGAGGTTGTGGATGCCCCCCACCGTGGAGGTGTTCAGGGCCAGGCTGGATGAGGCCTTGAGCAACCTGGTTTAGTGGAAGGTGTCCCTGCCCATGGCAGAGTAGTTGAAACGAGGTGATCTTTGAGGTCCCTTCCAACCTAAACCATTCTATGAATCTTTGAACTTAATACTAAATATTCTCAGATCTCAGACTATGTCTGAGAATGCTTACAGAAGTTTTGGAGGCAGGGATATACCTTGACACGAAGGACTTTTGTCAGCTTCTCTGCCTAGTAATTAGTAACCATGCAAAAGAGGTAGTAAGAGCTAGAGCAAAGCAAGAGATAGGGAACCGCATTCCAGAGACAGTACTCATGGATGTGGAGGTAATGACTGCACTTTATGGCTAGGGAGGTGTCATCTCTGCTGAGAGTTGGTAGCTGTCTGTGGTTGATGGGAAGCAGAGATTGCCCAGGAATCTCCTTGGCTCATTTGAATATTTCCCTGCATTATAAATGCAAAAAAAATTACATGCAGGAGTTCTCCGTGCACACCAGTTATCAGGCTTGTGAAATTAGGGGTATGGATTTAATGAAATGCAGTAATGGCAGTAGAAAAATATGTAATCCTTGGAATTTAGATCCAGTGATGGCCGTTTTGGGAGTGTTTAGGTGACAAAAAATGCAAGTAAAACATGTTTTTAATTACTTGAGCATCATTAGTGATTAATATTGCACTGTTCCTGTTTCAAACCTCTTACACAGATTAGTAGATTGCATTAGGTTGGAAGGGACTCTCAAAGGTCATCTTTTCCAACACCTCTGCAGTCTGCAGGGACACTTCCAACTAGATCAGACTGCCCAGAACCACATCAAGTCTGATCTTGAGTGTCTCCAGGGACTTGGCCTCAACCACGTTCCTGGGCAACGTGTTCCAGTATTTTACCACTCTCGTAAAGAACTTCTTCCGGGTGTCCAACCTTAATCTGCCCTGCTCCAGTTTCAAACCCTTGCCCCTTGTCCTATCAACATGAGCCCTTCTAAACCATCCCTTCCTGTAGGTCCCCTTCAGATATTGAAATGTAGCGGTAAGGTTTCCCAAAGCCTTCTCTTCTCTTAGAGTGACTATAGTCTGTAGTTAACACTTAAAAATAGGTCTGCTGCCTCCATTTAGCAAATATATCTCTTTAAACCTTTACCTTCTTTAACTCGCCTGCAGATTCTGGTTTATTTTCAGTGTGTTACATTTTCTGCCTTCTCAGATTTACACTGAGTCCTTCCTACGTCTGACTCCCGTTGCACTTCCCTGAGATCCCAGTATCCCTTTAAGGGTGACAGGATTTTGCCACAGCAAGAACAGGCCATCTGCATTCCTGAAGGCTCCACAAGGGAAGTGACCATTTGCCCTGGAGACCTAGTGATAGCTGAGAGAAAGCTGGGGCTCAGCTTTGAAATGTTAATCTGCTGCTTCTGTCCTTCCAAGATTGTGCCCAGGGAGGCAGTGGGTGGGAAGTTGGTATTAATTTAGAATTAGAAGCTTTGGTGCAATCTGTCATGGTTTTAGCACGTTATAAATGGTTTAATATTTAAGGAAATATTGAAGTTAAGATGAAACTTTGTCTGCTTTCAAAATTGGCAAAAGATAGCAGCCTGATTTTGAAGAATTGTCTAGCTGCCAAGTGAAAATAGTAGACAGGATCCTCCCTGTGCTGAGGAGCTCTGCAAGGTTAATTTTTCAAGGTCCCTTATCATATCTTTTGCGGGGAATTTTGCTCCCACACAAAAGGCAGGAGGTGTAACTATAAAGTCGTGGAATATTTTGAGTGGGAAGGGACCTTAAAGATCATCTAGTTCCAGTGCCCTTGCCATGGGCAGGAACACCTCCTACTGGCCCACGTTGCTCAAGGCCCCATCCAGCCTGGCCTTGAACACTTCCCAGGCCTGGAGCCTCCACAGCTTCTCTGGACAACTTGTTTCAGTGCCTTACCACCCTCACAGGGAAGAATTTCCTTTTAATGTCTCATCTAAATTGAGCTGCTTTCGGTTTGAAACCATTACCCCTTGTCCTGTCCCTCCATGCCTTTGTCAAAAGTCCCTCCCCAGCTCTCCTGTAGCCCCCTTCAAATATCAGAAGGCTCCTCTAGGGTATCCCTAGAGCTTTCTCTTCTCCAGGCTGAACAACCCCAACTCTTTCAGCCTATAACCTTCCAGTCCTTGCCATTGCCATGTTTACAAGGCCCCAAATTGTATTGTGGCCCTCACAAGGGCTGGGTTTAAGCCCTTGGTAATGATGCCTCTTATTTTGGATAAAGGGAAAATTGGTCTTGGGTTATTGGGCCATCATGTGATGCCAAGCCATCATATCACAACTATCTAAAACGCTGTGGTGGCTCCCTGTGAGAATAAGCATTTTAGGAGGTCAGATGTGATGGAGGGGGAAGGAAATGTGAGGGACATGGTGCTTGTCATGGTTGTGCTGACATATGCTAGCTGAAGAGTCTGCGGAATTGTAGCTGGTACCTGAGTGTGCTGCTCAGAGCATGTGCCCTAAGATTGCTTCTGATGCTCAGCACAGCATGTGTGAGCTAGTCAACAATGTTCTGGAATAGGACAAAAATACTCCCTCTGGCCAGCTGTTTGCATAGGGACTGGGTAGGGTTAGAGTCCTTCAGGCAAAAATCTGAATGCCTGTGGGCATCGGGGCACACAGCACTGATCTGCATGGGACTTCTGAGGCTCGGTTGGTGTCTGTGAGATGGAGATGGTAATGGTCCGTTTTTCTGCCCTAGCTGCTATGCTGATCCCTTATTCAGCTTCCCTACAGTTCCCAGGAGAGAAGACCTTTAGTCTTTATGTACTGGTGTAAGTATGATTGGGTCAGCAAGGCAGCAAACTGGAGGGGAAGGCTGTTTAGGCAAGGGCATGTCATGATAGCTAATGAAATGCCATGTTAATGAAGTACTACTACTTTGGCCATTTCTTGAATGTGATGGAGAAGTTGATCTCTGGCACATATTCCATGGCCCTTGTCACCTTGTTCTGCACACTTCTGCTGCTTGGCCGCCCTCTGAGCATTGCCACTGCCTTCCCAGTCACTTGGGCATGCCCAACTCCTGGTCACTGGGACATATGGGAAGCCCTACTTGTCAAAGGGGTCCCCTCTCTGTGTGAGGGGGCTGGTTATGATTGAGTGCTCTCAGGAATGCCACAACAAAGCAAGTTTAACACAGATCTGCTCTTCACAGATTGTTTTTTTGCTTCCTTAGTGGGGTGAAGCAAGCCATGAGCTTTGCATTGTGATGTCCCAAATGTAGCCTTCCTTCTGTGTTAGCCCTTTGCTACTGTAGATTTTAGGTGAGATGCTTGGCTAGAGTGGATGGAGTTTGTATTACGCTCCCTGGAGCCATGCCACATCCTGCCCCTTTTGCCAGGCGCTTCTTCTGTAACTGATGTTAGTGATACAGGTGGGTGCTCAAAAGAAGGACATAAACAGGATGGACATATGTTTCAGCTAGCAGTGCACTAAAACTGCAGCAAAATACAATGTTTGCTGTCTGGAGAAGGACAAAGTCGATAGGAAAGGGAATTTTATTTTCAGGCTTTTAAGGGGATGTAACAGTGAAGAATAACAGAGCCTTAAAGGAGAAAGCTTCACTGTCCCTGCTGCAGGAGAGTTGTAAACCTCTTAAATAGGATTTCATAATGCAACTCTTGAGAACTATAGCTGCAACAACACAGATGCACCTGTGGAACCTGTGCATTAAATAGTTTAGATAAGCCAAATCAGTCAGGCTGCTGTTTTAGTTACACTGGAAGTGTGTGTCTGCCATAGAATCATAATCGTTTTGGTTGGAAAAGACCTTTAAGATCATGGAGCACAACCATTCTCTAACTCCACCAAGTCTGGTGCTAAGCCATGTCCCTCAGCACCACATCTCTGTGTCTTTTAAACGCCTCCAGGGGCGAGAATTCAATCACCTCTGTGGGGAGCCTGCTCCAGTCTTTGTGAATCCTTTCAGTCAACAAGTTCCTTCTAAGATGCAACCCAAACCTCCCCTGGTGCAACCGGAGGTCACTGCCTCTCCTTTCATCCATCCCTTGTCACTAGGGAGGAAAGACCAATTCCCACCTGGCTCCAGCCTTCATTCAAGAAGTTGCAGAGAGTAAGAAGGTCGCCCCTCAGCCTCCTCTTTTCCAGGCCAAACAAGCCCTGTTCCTACAGCTGCCCACCACAAGACCTATTCTCCACACCCTCCACCAGCCTTGCTTTTCCTCCCCGGTCCTGCTTCAAGCACCTCAATGTCTCTCCTCTAGTAATGGTCCCAAAACCAAAGCTAGAACTCAAGGTGTAAGTCCTTACCCATTGGGATAAGGATATATGCAGAATCGTTATTTGCAAGCAGGGTACTTTGGCTAAGTGTGGAAAAGAGAGAGCTTTGTTTGATTTCTTCTGTGCTTTCAGTTTATCAGCACATTGTACTTGGTGGTTTTGTTGGCAGGGAGCAGGTTATGCCCCTCTTACCCATACCCAGCATCTCACATCTCCCTGCCTAGCCCTGTGTGTGTGTTTGTTCTGATGACATTGTATGACAATTTCAGGTGACTGAGACTTTGACCACTTAACACAGGAATACCACCTTGGACGCTGTGTCTGTTGTCTCATCCACACCTTTGGAGGGATGCAGATGCATAAAGCAGGATGGAGGAAAGGTTAAGCCATCAGCAGTGAGAACAATGAGATTGAGACCACCACCGTGAGTGGTGAGACACTGGAACACGTTGCCCAGGGAGGTTATGGATGCCCCCTCTCTGCAGGCATTCAATATCTTGAGCAACCTCATCTAGTTAGCTGTTCTTTTAAGATCCCTTTAAGCCCAAACCACTCTGTGGGAGGAGCTCTCATGGTTCGTTAAGATACTGGAAAACCATTTGGGTTCATTTTCCTTTTGGTGTGTTTGATCATCCTTATTCCCTCCTCCTCTTTCATCACTTCTTCTCCCACAGACACCTAAATCTGAAAATGATGTGCTTGTCTTTTATGTGCCAATAGTCTGACACAAAGTAGTTCCTCTTCATAACCATGAATTTATGTTGGGCCTGTTTACTCAGGTGCTAGACAGTATTTCTGGCTGCACAGATGGTGAGTCTAACACAGGCTTCTGGGTTTGACTTTTATGTTTGTTTACATCTTCATGGTGCAACAGTTAACCAAAGAGACAACCTGGAAGTTTGTCAAGTGTGACCTTGGACCTAATCCTGAGATGTACAAAGGGTTTGTAAGCCCTTAGGGCACAGACCTGGTGTTGAGTAGCCCCCTATGCACTGCCAGCCTTTCCAAATTTGGTGGTTTTTTTAACTAGCATAGCATAGGCACTTCATTAATCATTTGTCCTAGACATTGGCATTGCTCTTGTTGGGGAAGTGAAATTGGAGATGTAAAATGCCAGGGGCTGCATCAGTCTCTGCCCTGTGTCTGCTCAGTCCTGCATGTCCCTCTGAACTCTGCAGTGATACAAAATGATTTCCTCATCTGGTGGTAGTTGTTCTTCTGCTTATCAGGAGTGGATTAGAAAGATGGGAGGCAATGAGGGAAGGTTCCTCTCCGTTAGACTGTGAAGAAGCACAGGTAAATGGCTTTGTGCAGACTGAAACACAACACTTGCAAGCTGGCTCTGCTGAAAAAGTGCACCAGGAAGTGCCTCAGCTTTCGAGCTACCAGTGTGGAAGGAAGGTCATCAGGAGGTGTAAAAATAAGTCTTAAAATGTTAGGACTTAAAAATAGGGTCAGTTAAGCAGCTTTAAGACACTCTTTGAGGCTATCATAGCCCATTGACCTTCATCTAGTGAGAGTGCTTTCAGTGTCCAGCACAGAGCTGCATTGCTGCATGGGCGAGGCAATGAAGGGACCTGAGAGAGGTCTTTTCCCAACACCTCTGCTCCTGTCCAGCGCCTTTGTGGCTTTTGCCTAGTGATTTTAATATTTTTAATTTCCAAGGAGGCTCCCTTTCTGTGTTCTTGCTCTATGGGGGATGAGTGCAACCCCAGTGGCAAGGCTGACATGGAGACAAAGCAGCAGCTTTAGCATTATGCAGCAGCTTGTCTGGAAGAAAAAAAACCCAAACCCATACACTTTTAGCAATACCTCAATAATAAGCCATCACACTTGAGTGCTGCACGTTTTGTCAGTTACCTCATGCCAACTGGAGCTGGTCTGTCTGTATGTAAGGAGCAGATAGTGTGTGGTGATGACATGTTAACTGCCATGTGGGAAAGAGCAATGACAGGTTCCGCTCTCTGTGAACTTTGCAGTGATGGAAACACTCAGAAGTGTCTGGTTTGTGTTTTCAAAAGTTCTCCAAATCACATATTTAATTTCAAGAGTTCATGATTAGAAGGGGAAAAAGGTTATGAGGTTGGAGATAAATAGCTGATGATAGATTCATAGAATTGTTTTGGTTGCAAAAGACCTCTCAGATCGAGTCCAGCTGGTGATGATGGTGTATGTCCATACACAGAACTTAATTTGTGACTTTCACCTTAATTGCAGAAAAAATTAGTCTCTAGACACCATATTTGTTTTGTTGACCATATTCTTACCTGGCGTGAAGTAATCTGCTTCAACTCACCTGGCTTCACTGGACTCACACCACTGCAGTGCCTTTTGTGTTTAAGAAAATTGCTGTATTCATTGAAGCTGGCTGTGGGAGGGGAAATTCTTTCAATACTCTCTGTGCTAACCAAGTCTTTTTGCTTGTGTAGAAGGTTGATTCATTGCACAGCTTTTGGGCAAGGGATGTTTGAAAACTGGAATTTGAGATTGGTCCTGCAAAGTTTGGGGGAAGCACATTTAAACCTTAAGGACTAACGGGGATGTCCTGGAGAGAGTCCCAATGGAGAGCTATGAGGATGACTTGGGGACTTGAACATCTCTCTTGTGAAGACAGACCGAGAGACCTTGGGCTGTTAAGTCTTGAGAGGAGAAAACTGAGAGGGAATCTTATCAAGGTCTATAAACATCTGAGTGGTGGGTGTGAAGAAGAAGGTGCCAGGCTCTTCTCGGTGGTGCCCAGTGATAGGACAAGGAACAAACAGGTAGAAGCTGGAACACAAGAAGTTCCACTGCAATGTGAAGAGAAACTTCTTTGTCGTGAGGGTGCTGGAGCCCTAGAGCAGGCTGCCCAAGGAGGCCGTGCAGTCTCCTCTGGAGAGATTCCAAACCCAGCTGAATTGTCCATCCTGCTGTGGATGGCCCAGGTTAGCAGGAGGGTTGAACTAGATGATCTCTAAAGATCTCTTCCAACCCCTACCCTACCATTCTGTGATTCCACAACAAACTGTTCTTTTCCAGCAGCTACAGGAGAGTTCCCTGTTCCACAGAAATCACCTGGATGACAGGAAAGAGGAAGCTATAGAGAAAAATGGCTTAATTTTGGTGTGTTTTTGTGACTCATGAAACCGCTGGGCCACACTGGGATGTGCTAGGGAATTCTAGGAAAGCTGGCAATTGCTGTAGAGACAGGTTTCTCCAAACTTATTTTTGGCATTTCATTTTCTTAATGTCTATGTTTATGTACAGGCTCATAGCATAAAGAGCTCTTCTCAGAACGTATGGATGTCTTTATGTAATATACATATGCAAAAATACTCAGTTATGCAATGCCATGATGTATCCAGTTGATGCAATTCTTTCTTCCCCCCCCCTCACCCTGTATGTAAAAAAAACTCATTTTGTTCACTCTGATCAGTACTGCCAGTGAAACCTTCTGGTTCCCTGCACCTGTGTTTGGTCAGTCGTGCCTTGTGCTTCAGGTGCAGACTTTGTGCCTGGTAAAGATGTAAGCACTCATTGAGTGCCTACTGGAAGGCTGGAGAGGGATTTTTCTTAAGGGTATTAGAGCATGGTGACTACAAATCTGAAGTCACACACGTGGGGAAAACAAAAGCAGAATTTTCTCTTGGTGCAAACTGATGAATTTCTTAAAATGCATGTGCTTCTAAATAACTGGTAACTTTTAAAATTATGTTTGAAAGAAATATCCAGACAAATACCAGATAAAAGACAAGAAAAACAACTTTGTTGTATGTATTAGCTAAGGTTAACACTGCTAGGGTTAGTTACTACTTAACGTGAGATCGAGTTCCTCAAATATTGCATTCATTTCTGGTGTCCCCATCATAAAAATGGACATGGAGCTATTGGAGGAGGGCCACAAAGGTGATGCAAGGTCTGGAGCCCCTCTGCTATGAGAACAGGCTGAGGGAGCTGGGGTTTTTCAGCCTAGAGAAGACTCCAGGGAGACCTTAGAGCTGCCTTCCAACACCCGAAGGGATTCTACAGGAGTGCTAGAGAAGGGCTCTTCATAAGGGTGTCTAGAGATAGGACAAGGGAGAATGGTTTGAAGCTGAGGGAGAATAGGGTTAGCCTGGATCTTAGGAAGAAGTTCTTCAGTAGGAGGATGGCAAGACTCTGGAATAGGTTGCGTAGGGAGATTGTGGATGCTTCCTCCCTGCGGGGTGTTCAAGGCCAGGGTGGATGAGGCCTTGAACAGTTGTCTAGTTGAGACGTGTCCCTACCCATGGCAAGGAGGTTGGAGTAGATGATCTCTAACATTCTCTGTCAACCTAAACTATTTTATGAGTCTATAAACAAGGCAGAAGAGATGGTTTTAAAACCAAAGGGAGATGTGCATGTGATTTTTCCTTTGTTTCTTAAGACTATTCCATCACTTATCTTTGCCCAGATACCGCTTACTGAAGCAGTGGACCCAGTTGAGTTGGAGGACTACCTTATCACTCACCCGATTACAGTGGAGTCCAGACCCCTGAGAGACTTGCTTGAGTTCCCTCCCGATGACATCGAGGTTGTGTATACCCCCCGAGAGTGTCGAACGCTTGTGTCAGCTGTGCCTGAGGAGAGGTAGGAGGTGGTGAGCTGACACTGGGCAAAGGGGAAACCTAATGAGGTTCAGAAAGGGCNCCATATCTGGAGTAATGTGTCCAGTTCTGGGCTCTGCACTTCAGGAGAGATGGGGAACTACTGGGGAGAGTCCAGTGGAGGGCCAGAAAGATGCTGAGGGGCTGGAGCATCTCTGTGAGGAGGAAATGCTGAGAGACCTGGGGCTGTTGAACCTGGAGAAGAGCAGCCTGAGAGGGGATCTTATTAATGTTTATAGATACCTGAAGGGTGGATGTCAAGAAGGTGCTGATCTCATTTCAGCTGTGCCCCGTGATAGCACAAGGGGCAACAGGCATTCCTTCTGTAGAGACTTTCAAAATCCACCTGAATGTGTTCCTGTGTGGCCTGCACTAGGTGATCCTGCTTTGGAGATCCCTTCCAACCCCCACCATTCTGTGACTCTGTGGCACCTCACTGAAGGGTTCTGTATTTGAGGATCTGGCAGGCTGAAGCCCTGCTTTTTTGGCTGTCAGTGCCTGGCAGGCCGAACAGAGGCACAGACAAAAGTTTGTCTGTTCAAAGAGTTGTCACCACACCTGTGGTTCTGAAGGTGTGTTTTTGTTCTCTTGGCAGTGAGATGGACCCGCACGTGAGGGACTGCGTGAGAAGTTACACGGAAGACTGGGCGATTGTCAACAGAAAGTGAGTTCCTCTGTGGTATTTGGCAGCTTGATTTCATATTTAAGTGTTTGCAGGTTGGGTGGCTGGTACAAGGAGGCTCAAAAATAATTGTTCTGGCCATTGATTCCATATGCCATGGCTTTTAGTTGCCTGGCTCAGCTGAACTGCTGCTTCATGCTTAGCTGAAGTGATGCTTTGTGATTTGAAAATTAGATCTCAAAACCCTTTGGGGCATCTTTGGAAATCTAGGCCATTGTAGTCAACAGTTGTTCCTTTAGAATGGTGGAGAAACAATGTGAACAAGCAAAATGGCTGCCAGCTTTTGTTTGTTTCGTTTCTCCATGTGTTTTTAGCTCTTTTTAGAGAGCAGTTGCATTAACTTTGTAACAATGTGAGATTTAATCTGCAGTCACAACTACCTAAGAGATAAGTTGCCCTCTGCAGCTTTTATTGGCTCCCAAAGAGATTTTGAGGAAGTATGTAATTCAAACAAATAGCTGTTAATATTTGGAATATCTCAACATTTACCTAAGGAGTTAACAGTCCAGGCACTGTGCATGCATTGATTAATTTATGCAAATTAGCAGGAAACTTCCTGAGTAGCTTAACTTGGAACCTACACTCTAAGATGATTGAAAGTCTGATGACTTCAAGAGTTACTGTCAAGGAGCAAGTGATCCATGTGATGTGCATCACCTACAAATGACTTGACTACAGCTACAGCTCTGCCCTTGTGGCAGCTGCTACAATTCACTGGTTTAATGTTGTCCTGAGAACCACTTTAGGGGATGCTGAAGATGTGTTTTGCACTGCTAAGATGACCTAATAAAAATATGTCTTGTAATCTCATACCAAAAAAAAAAAAAGAAAAATTAACCAACACCCAGAAAGAAACTAGAGAGAGAGAGAGATGTTTTATTAACTCCCAGCCTTTGCGGGCATAGTAGACTTGGACTGTGTGAGCTACCTAGCCAGCACACCTCTTGGTTTCCCAAGGTCTTTTCCTAGTACCTGGAATACCTGACTGTGATTCTTGCACTGAGGAGGTTCAGTTGGAGGCAGTGGACCTTTCTGTTAGTTGGGGGCAGCAAAGCCTTCTGTCCTCTGCGCATCAGCTGCAAATTGCATTCTGTGTCAGGGAAGACGTGAAGCTAAAGCCATCAGAGTTGCCTGAGTAGGTTGCAGTTGTGATGAGTGGTTCCTGAACTGCAGCCAAAATTTGTCTCCCCCTTCCAGAGGAGGAGATGCACCTCCATAAATATCCATAGCAATTTTGACTTGGATAAATTCATGGCAGTGTACTGGGACCCTCCTATTGAGTTATGAGTTATCTTAGTTTTCCAAACTCCTGATGGACATTAGATGTAGCTAGATCCAGCCTTAGTCCCAGACTTGGTCAGTGGTTTATGGTTAAAGGATTTAGACACATGGGCGTCTAGTATTATTTCAGTATTCTATCCATCGCTCACCAAGGATCCGATGTGAATAAGGGGTCTCACTGTCTTGGGTGAGGAAGGTTTTCTTAGTCTCAGGTGAAGAATCCCACCCCTTGAGAGGTGTCCCTGATCAAGGGTGAAGTCACCAGCTATGCAGTTGAATTGCCATCCAGGGAGAGCTCAAAGTGGCCTCATCATCACTCTGTTGCCAGTGAAAGATCTTGTTGCTTTGGGGGGCAACCCTGAGTGGTGTCTCAGTTCATGGGGAGATCACCTCCATGGAGCCACCCTGCTGAGCAAGAAGAGCTCAAAGGAGACTCACTTATGATGTCTCATTCATGGGATAAAGTGGTTGGCTCTTACTCATATTGCCTACAATGGAAAAGGTGTGCACAAGACTCCTTGTACCTACAACTTTTTTTGTTCCTTGACAAATGAGTCTCGAAGGAGCCACCCACTATTCATTCAGTAATTGCTTGATAGGTGTTCCAAGCTCATGTGCATTGATGCCAACTGGGTCACTGCTCCTTTGTGGGATTCCCAGAGGAGTTCTTGGCCCAGCTACAGCTTGGGTCTTCACCTGCTTTGGAGTCTATACCAAACTACTGCTCGTTTGGTTAAGGGGAGATGAAATGTATCCCATCACTGTGCAGCTCTAGGAAGTCCTTTTCTCCTCTCTTTCATTAGTCACTGCTAGCACATCCATGATTTTCACGTCTCTGCATCCTTCTGGGGTAGCTTCAGTAACAGGGCAGGATAAGAACAATTACTTCTAGATGTGACCCCAGCCCTGCTTCAGGAGCTGACTTAGAGCGTGTGTTGTGAGTCTCTGGCCATATGTGTGTGTAAATATAGCCAAAGAGCCAGTTGGTATCCAAACATTTGTTAGTCAAAGAGATCAGATCTTGTCAGCTACAGCAGACAGACTGTTTACTAGCAAGCACTCTTACACCCCGAAGAGCTCTGAAGGATCCAGTTCTGTTTGTAAAGATGCTATGGGAAGATGCTCATTTTAGTTGGGCTTGGAAAGTCCCATGTTTTCTAGAGGTGCTCAGAACTCCTGTACTTCATGCAGTCTTACCTCAAATTTTGGTTTCCAAGCTCCAAGTAATGTTGCCTGCTCCAAGTCCATTCTTGCTCCAGCGGAACCACTGGTCTCTCCTTGTGCTCTGGGCCTGTTCTAAGCTTGGCATCACAATCACACATTTTATGACGACCTTAGTTGGCCATTGATAATACTTTTTTTGACATCACCCATGGTTGGTTTACAGTTGAACAGAGTCACATTGTAATGCTGGTGGTTGGATTATTACCCAGCTACACTGGAGGGTAACTGGAAATACTGTTTGCAGAGAGCAGCTCATGCTTTGAGAGGACCCACGCTGATAATACTGTGTTTCTTCTGGGATTCTGCTTTTGGGTGTGGGGTCAAAAAGCATGTTAAGAATGCATTTGAAATACTTTTGCTTTCAGATACCACAGGATGGGAACTGGATTTAATCCCAACACCTCAGACAAACAGAAGGAAAGGCAAAAGGGGCTCCCCAAACAGATCTTTGAGTCTGACGAAGCTCCAGATGGCAACAGTTACCAGGATGAACAAGTAATGTGCCTTTAAAACCCTGATGCATAAAAGCTAATTTATAGTTGCATTTAACAGTGCAGTCCCTTTCCCATTGTAAGCTGCTTTTAATTTGTTGAATCTCAGGATGACCTTAAACGACGTTCAATGTCGATTGATGATACTCCTCGGGGCAGCTGGGCCTGCAGTATTTTTGATCTGAAGAACTCCCTTCCAGATGCCCTTCTCCCAAACTTACTGGACCGAACCCCAAATGAAGAGATTGACCACCACAATGAAGATCAAAGGAAGTCCAGTAGGCACAAGGAGCTTTTTGCACTACATCCAGCACCAGATGAGGTATTTTTTTTTATATACACCTGTCAATGAGACTTAAAAAAGCAAAGGGTATAGGGAGTGTGAAAACAGGCAGTCTGCCACGGGTTTAGTAGACTCATAGAATGGTTTGGGTTGGAAGGGACCTTAAAGATCATCTAGTTACAACCCCAGTCACCATGAGCAGGGACACCTTCCACTTGACCAGATTGCTCAAGGCCTCGTCCAGCCTGGCTTTCAACACCTCCTGGGAGGAAACATCCACAGCCTCCCTGGGGAACCTGTTCCAGTGTCTCACTGCCCTCACTGTAAATAATTTCTTCGCAATACCCAGTCTGAATCTCCCCTCCTCAAGCTTAATCTGTTCCCTGTCTTAAGATCACCTGTAATTAGTATCCCTGAGAACTTTAGCTATTTAGTGAGCTGCCTATTTTTTAGCGTGTGGTCTTACTGCAGATACTGCTTTTGAAGATTGGTTTTCCTGTATGGTTATGCAATCCCCTATATTGTAGAAACATGAAAGGGATTTAATTTAGCATATTTATAGCTTCTGCTGAATGCCACATGCTGGTAAGCCTCAGATTAAATTTGTGCTGGTGTCTTGGAAGAAAGAAGTGATGCATGTGTTTGCTTCATAATGCTATTAATGGTTTGTACAAGTGTTATGTCTCTAATTTCAGGAGGAGCCTATAGAACGACTTAGTGTCCCTGAAGTACCCAAAGAACACTTTGGCCAAAGACTTCTGGTGAAGTGTTTGTCTCTTAAGTAAGTAACACTCCAACAGACAGCTGCATTGAAATAGAGAGTTTAAATCTGCTCTGGTATCCACATGCATCTGTAATAACTCTGCTGCCTTGCTTATTACCCTTGAAGGGATGTAGCATTGTTTGGTTTTCTTATAGCCTTAAACGTTAGTTCTGTAAAGGAGAAGTTACACAATGCTGTGCATCAAGCACTTATTTTCAAGACTTTCTTTGTATTGCTGTGACACAGAAAATATTTGCCTTTTCTGTATGGCTTTCCAGCCAGTGTGTAGCTATTACCTGATCCTTGCTACCAGCACACATGCCTCACTGCACTCATTCAGGGCTCTGAAGTTGGCCAGTCATGATGTTCAGCTTTGCAATGAGGATGTTTAAAAGGGAAGGGGAAAAAAAAAAAAGAAGAAAAGACAAAAAAGGCTTAAACCTTAAAACATAAAGCAACCAAAGATTTGCCAAAGTTTAGGCTCAACAACCTTGACTGTGTCCCTTTAAGAGTGAAGGCTTTATATACTTAGCAAGCATTAACTGGAGGAATAGAAACCTGTTAAACAAGTTTAATGAAGTGGAGCTCCTGAATATAGGGTTACCTGCAGCTGGTTCATTGCCTATAACTCTTCTCTAATAACACAAGGTAAAATTTTACTGTTACTCCCTTGGAGAAATAAAGTACAAAACTGATTTTCCACACTGCTGTATTCATCTTCTGTGTCCTCAGTTAGGTCAACCCTTCTTATTAGAGAACTTCAGTTAGACTACATTGTGGCTCATAACTGAGATATATGTGTGGGACATATCTCCTGCTCGTAGAGTACTCCAGGACCTAATATAGCCATAGAGATGAACTGATTTTGCAGCCTTTTATGAACTGGAACAACATAATATGGAGTAGCAGTGGAGCTTCCTCTCCGAAAGATGGTGTCTTTTAGCATAAATAAGTCAGATGCTGGGAATTAATGATTTCTGCTATTAAAGCATCTCTTGCTGACTGTAAATCTATAGCAAATCTGCCCAGGTATGTGCTCCTTTGTGTACCACAGTTATCTCTGAAGCTATCCTAACAATTGCAGTAATGGGTGTCCAAGATCATGCTGTCTTGTGGCACAAAAAGAAGCATATAGTCCCTTCCTCAGGGATAAGTCTTAAGATAACCTAAGCAGGGTAATTTTCAGGTTCACTTCATCTTTGTTGCAAAACTGGAGAAGTTATCCAGTTGGTCTGTTCTCACAGGTAAATAGTGATGGAACAAGAGGGAATGGCCTTAAGCTGTCACTGGGTAGGTTTAGACTAGATATTAGGAAACATTTTTTCACAGCAAGAGTGGTCAGGCATTGGAATGGGCTGCTCAGGGAGGTGGTTGAGTTGCCAACCCTGGATGTGTTTAAAAGTTGTTTGATCCTGAGGGTCTTTTCCAACCTGAACGCTTCAGGGATTCCGTGACGATGCAATCTTGTATGTTATTCTCCCACTTGGCAGAAAGCATTCCAGGCTGAAAAGGTGAGATGCAAGGACTGGATCTGTGAGGGTATTCTGCCATGGATTGGGCATTGATATCGTGAGGAGGCTGTGCAGATAGGAGAATGGCATTTCAACCCCTGCTTCCTTTGGTGTAGGGACAGGTTTTGAATGTTTTTCAATGTCTTTAACTTCCCAGGTGACTAAAACAGTAGGTGTAGCTCCATTGGGTAAGTTAGTGTGATCCTTGAAAGTGTTTCCATTAGTACAGATAACAATTACTCTGACCAAACCAACACCTTTCTAAGATAGTTTTTTGGGATAGTCAGTTAAATGTTGGAAATTGTCCAAATAGGCATTCCTGACCCTCCAGAGGAAGGAGCTTTCTGGCCAGTAGTTGTGAGAGGAGCAGTTGGTCATTTAGCAATGTCATGAGGTCAGCACAGTAAATGAGCGCACAGGGCAGCTTCTCAGGGTAATCAGAGGAGCTAAGTGGTCCAGCTGTCCCAATTCATAATTCCTCTCTGTTTAAGGAAGCTGTTAGGTTGCTTTGCTTAGCTTTCAAGCAACACTTGGAAGAAGATAAAAGCCTTTGCAGAAGTATGTTGTATGTCCTCTACAAGTATGTTTTGTGTTCTCTGACCTTAATCCCAAGCTTTCTCTTGGGTCAATGAATTGAAATGGCTTTTGGAAGGCCCAGGGAGCACCAATGCATGTCCTGGTGGAAGGGAGCAGAAATTATGCAGAGGAAGGAAGAGTGGGGAAAAGATAGGGGAGCAAGATGCCTTTGCAGCAGCAGCAAACCCTTAGGTTGGTTCAGCTCTCCCTGACATCTGAGCTTAACAGTGGACAGCCATCACTTCAGTATTTGGGGAGAGAGTAGGTTATTCCTTCTTACAAAGTGCAAACCATCTGATTTTACATGTTTCTTTCTTTCAAGATTTGAAATAGAAATCGAGCCCATTTTTGCAAGTTTGGCTTTGTACGATGTTAAAGAAAAGAAAAAGGTAGGTTTTTAATTACCTGAGTGATGTCATTGATGTT
>VWYK01051288.1:303-12836 GCA_013399775.1 Semnornis frantzii | reverse complement strand
TTTTTTTTTTTTTAACTTCTAGACTCAAAACCAGAAGACAACAATAGATGTGTCAGGAAAGCATCTTGGTAGAGCAGCTGTCACCACAAGTTTCATATATAATTAAAGAATTTTAGCATATTCTGTTTTCTAGAGCCACCCCAACAGACTATGTTGATGCAGTTATTAATGCTCTTAAAAAAATGACTGAGTAAAACCTGTTTGCTGCAGATATCTAAGGAAAAGTGACCATGTCTTAGTATCCAAAGAAGGTCCTATGTTTCCACACACACCTGAGCAATCAGCAAGCTCAACAGAGAGCACAAAATAGCTTCACTGTGATCATAATATGCTTTTCATGCTAATGGTCAGAGAAGAGTACTGCAAAGCAAGCTGAACCTGCAAAAGGACTGGGTTCAGTATAGAAAAGGGGAGGCTCAACACATTACTCTTTAGATGTCACCTTTCTTCTCAAACAGATTGGGTTAGAGTCCAGGTAGGTCTCACCAGTGGGACCTTTACATATCGATTCCCTCCTACTAAATCATCAAACATCCATGTGTGTTTTCCCATTGATGCCAGGCAATAATTGAGTGAAGAACAGCAGTGACTTTCTGATTCCCCTGCTAAAACAAAGAATACCATCAAACACTTACACTGCATTTGTTAAAACAATGAAAGAGAGATCAGGGTATTATAACAGCTTGTGCAGGGAGGTGTTGGAGTTATCATCCCTGGAGGCGTTCAAGAAACTTGTGGACATGACACTTCAGGATGTGGTTTAATGGCAATGGTGGTGTTAGGTTGATGGTTGGACTTGGTGATCTTAGAGGTCTTTTCCAACTGAGACAATTCTATGATTCTGTGTTAGTGCTGCAAGTTCAGCATCTTCCAATAGCATTCCACTAATCTTGCCTTCACATATCCTCACATGTCCTCAAAATGACAATATTTACTGCCTGAATCCACAGCAATATTATGAATTTAATCAGCTGCAACATGTGCCAAGTGCTTAGAAAATGAATAGTGCAATATAAATCCCATGCACTATTAATATTTCAATTATTTCTTTGCTGTGTTGTAGGATTTAAATGAAATCTTGCTGTCCCTGTGTGTCTCTAGAAACAAAATCTCCCTACAAGTGCACACAACCATAACCAGCTTTATTTGATCTGTTAGAAAAATTAATAGACTTGGAGGGAAATTAGTCCTCCCCCAATCAAGCAGTTCAACTTGAAAGCAGTTTTGTAAAGAGGTCTTTGAAAGGAAGAGAGAGATTCAACAACACAAACATGCAAGTCCTATATAGAATATGGTAGTCATTAAACTTTGATACTCTAACCTATGGATAACACCAAATCAATTAAAGCAAACAAGGAACTGCAACATGCATGAAATTGTAGAACACAAGGTGTGCATGATCATAGCAATTAAGCCTTGTTATTAAACATGAATCATTTAAAGAGGCTTCATTCTCTTTCATCCTCAGAGCTAAAAATACATTTTAAAACCTGGACCCTCCCAGGATTAGGAATTTATCTGCCTGCAAGAACATCTAATAGAATGGAACAAGCAGTTAGTTTATTTTCCTTTCTTTTAGGGTATAGATGATGTCCTCATCTACAGCTTCAAACAAATAAACCACAAAGAATTTCCTCAACAAATATGTCTCAGTATAAGGAATAGCTGTGCAAGTGATACCCATATTGTTATTACATTTCATGATGTTAAATAACACAACAGATGATTCCAGTGTTTTCTGAAGTGTAGAAGGTGTGGTGGACCTTATCTTTGCTTGTTTATAGGATATATCTGTATCCTTCCTTGGGAACTTGAGACAGAGTCAAAGAGCAGGCATGGCAGAAGGTGACCAATAGTGAACTGAGCTAAGACAACATGTCTGCTTTAGGTCACCACCTGCAGTGATGTTGTCTTGGCCAAAAGCAGAGCAGGAACTGCAAAAAGCGCAGGAGTTCATGAAGGAAACATTCACCTGCTTAAGGTGAGGCAACAGAATAATTGGTTTTGTAGTAGGCCTTGATGGTTACTGCTACAGTCCTTGAAGTCTGAAGAAGGAAGCTTGGTGAACCAACATGAGTAAACTGAAACTTAAACTTTGTTGATACTTTCCATGAATGTTTCTAAAACTCAGCATTTATGTGGGAATCCCCTACTGAATAGATTGGATTGTGAGAAATTAGTTTTAAAACATTTGCTGAATTCACTAGTAGAAATACTGGTTTGGAAAATGTACATTAAGTTCCTCTGTCCTATTTCACCAACTTACAACTACATCGGTTATTTACAGCAACAGAGTTGCCTTTAAGGAGTGTATACATGAAGGAAAATTACTTCTGAAACACAGGGAATAAACTACATTTACTGTCTGTAAGGTTATAAATGTTTTCTCTAGCTCAGCTTGTAAATGCCTGGAATCTCTTAGCTTTAAAAAACAAACAAAAAAAAAAAAACAAAAAACAAAACAAACAAAAAAAAAGTAATAATATTACTAGGGTTCTCATAATGGTTCCTGGCCCCTAGTTCCACATGGTTCATAGATTTATCACCTCTTCCTTTCTGCAGCACCTGAATTTTGCCGCATTGTGTAAGGAGGCCTCGAGCACAAGCCCTATGAGGAGAGGCTGAGGGAGCTGGGATTGTTTAGCCTGGTGAGGAGGAGGCTCAGGGGAGACCTCATTGCTGTCTACAACTACCTGAAGGGTGGTCATGGCCAGGAGGAGGTTGCTTTCTTCTCTCAGCCAACCAGCACCAGAACAAGAGGACAGTCTCAAGCTGCCCCAGGGGAGGTTTAGGTTCGAGGTGAGGAGAAAGTTCTTCACTGAGAGAGTCATTCCCTACTGGAATGGGCTGCCCAGGGAGGTGATGGAGTCACTGTCCCTGGAGGTGTTCAAGGCAGCTTTGGACGGGGCACTTGGTGCCATGGTCTAGTCTTCAGGTCTGTGGTAACAGGGTGGACTTGATGATCTTTGAGGTCTCTTCCAACCTTGGTGGTGGTGATACTGTGAGTTCCTGCCCTCTCGGTCAAGTGCAAATTGATGCTGATGAGCACACCTTATAAAGGGGTGGATATGGGAAGATGATTGAGAAGTGCTTCCCTGGACTGCCAGTTGTTTACCTTTGTTAGTACGACTCACATTTACAATCACATTGCAGAGGCAAATGCCCTAAAACTGCTGATCACAACAGTATTCAAACTGTACCAAACCCCTTCTAATATTAATTTTCATTCCGGTTTTATATGAGTCTATTTAGCTTTTGGCAGAACTAATTTAGTAAAGGTAATTCATTTTGGAGCAATCACAGCAGGGTTGTTTAGATCAGGGTAGTTTAATGAAAATGATCATTACAATTATGAAGTGACCTTTTGCTTTTTACTGGAATATGAACTTTGAGTGTTTTCTCCAGAAAAAAAAAAAAAAACCTGAAACAACAAAAAACAGGTGACAGAGAAGAAGGGTGAAAGAATATATTAAGGATTCTCTTTAATTTTGTTTCTTTCAGTATTCCTATTCTTAAAATGTAATATTCTGATCCAGTTTAAAACACCCTTCTGCCAGTTATGCTCTACTGTTGTCATAGAATGGTTTGGGTTGGAAGAGAACTTTAAAGGTCATCTAGTCCAAGCCTTGCAGTCAACAGGGACATCTTCAACTAGAGCGGGTTGCTCAGAGCCCTGCCCCACCTGACCTGGAATGGGTCCAGGAATGGAACATCCGGTACTTCTCTGGGTAACTTATGCCAGTATTTTACCACCTCAGTGTATAAAATCTCTTCCTAATATCCAGTCTGAATGTCCCCTCTTTTAGTTTAAACCCATCACCTCTTGTCCTGTCACAAAAGGCTCTGCTAAAATGTCTGTTGTTATCTTTCTTATAGGTCTTCCTTGTACTGAAAGGCTACAATAAGGTCTCCCCAGAGCCTTCTTCAGGCTGAGCAACCCCAACTCTCCCAGCCTGTCTTCATGGCAGGTGTGTTCCATCTATTTGATTGTGAAGTGGCACAACTCTCCAGAACAACTGTAGGCATTTTCTCACTGTCCATGCAAGCAGGGAAAAGGGAAATTAAAAATACATTGGCTACTGGTGAAAAGGATTAGAGCAATAATAGAAATCACAACTGGGAATTGTGAAGTGGAATTAACAGAGCAAAACTCCAACTGTTGTTCCAATAGCAACAATTTCTACAAGGTGACTTGGAAGCTTCTGTCCTTCGAGAAGAGAAAATAAACACTCCAGTGTAAAAGCAAATGTGAAGGAAAGAGATTGGAATTCATGTCTTTACTAAGGCTTGGAGAGCATCTCTGGCTATTGTACTTTTAGTTGTTCACCAGGAATGTTTTTTTTTCCCCCTCTAGCTAAGGTGAAACAGCATTGGAGTGTCAATGAAGAAATGAGATTTGTGATGTGGATGCTAAACTATATATGTGTGTGTGTGTGTGTGTGTGTGTGTGTGTGTCTATACACAAATAACTTTCAGAACAGTATTTACTAATTTGCTGAATTCATCTGATTGATTCTTATGAACTTAAGAATCCATTTTGGAAGCAGAGGGACAATGGAGGTCAGATGTACTCTCAGTGCAATGCCACACTATGTCTCCATATCTGGGAAGCCCAGATCATAACAACCACCATCCTACAAGGAGCTGATACTTCTCAACTGCCTTGTAGTGATGTATCCTGGACCTGCCAAACTTTAGGGTACTAATTTTTTGGGATCAGTTAAAGAGACAGCCTACCAGCAAGTCTCAGTGACTTTTATGACTCAAATGTAGTTTGTCTAGAAGATCAAGATTTTAAATAAGCTGCCCAGGGAGGTGGTGGTGTCACCATCCCTGGAGGTTTTTAAAGAA
This sequence comes from Semnornis frantzii, assembly GCA_013399775.1. NCBI lineage: Eukaryota > Metazoa > Chordata > Aves > Piciformes > Ramphastidae > Semnornis > Semnornis frantzii. The sequence continues at coordinate 7,985 of VWYK01051288.1, read as the reverse complement.
TGCATAGATATGGTACTTGATGTCATAGTTAAATGGTTGGGTGGTGGTGTCACCATCCCTGGAGGTTTTTTAAAAATGCATAGATATGGCACTTGATGTCGTAGTTTAATGGTTGATTGGTGGTTGGACTTGATCTTAGAGGTCTTTTGGAACCAAAATGGTTCTTGGATTGTATAAGGCTGTCAAGGCTGAAAAAATAAAGTCAAAACACTTATCTTATCTTATCTTGCTCTATTTGATCCCAAACAATCATGAGTCTCTTCAAACATTTTCAGTCAATCAGATACCTCTATTATATTAGAGTGGATGCCAAAAATGGTGGAGTGAGGGAGAAGGTTAATGCCAAGGAAGCTGAAACATGCAGTTTGAATCACTTGGGCCAGTGACATTAGTTTTACAAAGTTCCTGTAGACTGCAGAAAGTACACAAATGTGGATAAAAGAAATTGTAGTAGATAAGGAATAAGCAGAAATGTCACAGAGTCCTTCAGTGCCATGTGCACACAGGAAATAGTCTGCAGTCATTCTTATCTTGGAGAAACACAGAATTAATTTATGATGATCAATTTCTCTAAGAGAAATAATTTACACAAAAATAGGTTATATTGATTACTGCATGTTTAAATGAATAATTAAAGGTTTTACAGATTCCCAGTTTGATTTTAGTGTCACACCATTATAGATTTGGCACAAGCCCATGAACACTTATAGACTGGAACTGATGTAAATTGGCATGATGAGTGGGACAGAAACGTAAAGCCTCAGAGGAAAAGTAGTCACATCCTTAACTGACTAATGTGGAGTCCTGTTTATTGGAGTGACTCTGTAATGATCTGCACCAGTAGAGAACTTCAATTTCAGTTTGGAAATACACATAAATATAGAATTAAAGGGTTGCTCAGGGAAAGGACCACATTGTGTTCATCTGGAGGTGCTAAGGAAGGGCTGTGCTCGAGTTGCTGATTATACAAATAAAAAGAATTTGGGTCAATTGCAGAAAAAAATTAGGTGCCTAGGTTGGGGTCATCAGAACAAGAGTCTTTAACTGAACAAGCAACCTTAAACTGTGCTCTGCATAATACTGACCATTTATAATACCTCTACATAATCCAACTGTAGTTGTGGGATCAAGTGCTAAAGATTTGAATTTTTTTTAACCTTTAATCAGAGAACTAAAGTCAACATTTATTAAAATAATATTCTATCTGTAGTAATGCTTGTTTCACATAAAGTCCCAACAAGTTATTTTAAAATAGCACTGCACTGAGGACATTGCTCACACAAGCCCTTCCCCATCTTCACAGACCAATACTAATAGATCTTACTCCCCTTTTTCCTGCATACAGCCTTTTACTGGCTCCTAATAAGCTCCCAACCATATTTCTTTCTCCATTTCCTATTCTCCAATTTTGGGTCCAAATGTCATAGCTAAGGCAGCTTTATGGATCAGACATAAAAAGAAGCAAGATTATTCTGTGGCCTTCTTGTGTTAGAGGCTGACTCAAAAATAGATCTAATACATAGACCTATTATTTGGAGCATTTAGCCACCTGCAAGCCTGATTTTGCCTAAAGACAAAGCAAACCTTAAGCTCTGTAGGTGGGGAGCTTACAAAAAGTGGTATTCTGCTGTTTGGTGCAATAAGAGACAATCAGGGGAAGAAAACAGTGGTCACACCTGTACATCTGTCTACATGTTCAGTGCTGTTAGCTTAGAAAGGTATTTACATCAAAATAACCTAATCATTACACAATTACAGTAACATTTAGAAGTTCAGAGTAGTTATCACCATCTATATATACATTAGATGACGAATTACTCATAGAATGTCTTTGGCTGGAAGGGGCCTTTAAAGGTCATCTCCTCCAATCCCACCTTGTGAGGCATATAGATGTAAAGATTTCATTCTAAGTGTTATAAACTTTGAATCTAAACAGATATATTTATGTGAGAAGTTTTTTTCAATATAAGTCGGACAAGAAAAAGTGGTTTAAGTTTTTCCTGTGGCCTAACAGATGGTTTAATCCTTCTTCTAGTAACAAAGTACTAATGATTGGGAAAGTTTCTGAGTGTAAAGCAGCTATGAAAACTACAGAGAAAGACCTATCTAGGAGGTGTTGAGCAGAAGAGAAAAATAGCATGAAACAACATTAGATAGGAGCAAGAAGCAATGTGAGGCATGGCCAACAGGAACAGCTGGAGGAGTGTGGAAAGCTTATGGAAACAACACCAAATATCTGTGTAGCTGAAGTTCTCACCATTCACTGAGTTACAAAATCCTAAACTATGAGTTCAGGTTGCTGCAAGAGGAACAGAAAATCATTCTTTAAGGTCAGGCTGTGAGGGTTAAACCCTGCATTTTTTTGTTTGGGATCCAATTCCTGCTGCTGCTTTCCTATCAGAAAGGTCATATACAGGACCACTGGGCAAGGACAATGCCTTCAACTACAGCAGAGCCTGCCTTTATGAGTGCACAAGGAAGCCGAAAACCTAACCTAGATGTGTTTTGCTAGGTCAGTGGGAGTTCCACAGTGGGAAGCCTGTCAGCAGACCAAGAATTGATATAATCCCTCCAGGTCCTTGTTGGAGTGACAAGTCTATAATGTAGGCTCTAGCCAGCAGTGAAAGGGCTAACAGTGCGTAGGCTGATAAAGCAAGAGCTCTGCGAGGATTAAATTGGCCACAGAGCTTCCTCCCCACATCCCATAAGTGAGGTGTTTCATTCTTTAGAAAATGATGCTGTCTTTTCCCTGACAGTACCAACTCCAGCAATCCAGCTTTAAAGTGAAGCAATTTCTAGGTTTGTTTCTATCATAGGGCAGCTGGGAGAAATCAGGAGGAAGCTTATCCTTAATGGACTTTTCTCTCTCCGGGTTGATTGTACAGCAGAATGGAAATGGTTGATTTGACAGACTACAAGCACATGGCCAAAAGAGCCAAGAGTCCTGACATCCTTTCTAATGTGTTTTTAAGCCACTTTTCCCTCAAATGGGCAGGTGGGTTGAATAGCCATGGAGAAAACCTTCAATTACAAAGAGAAATGACCACTGGTTGGGTTTCCCAGGTATGTGGCATATTATTGCCTCCTACTGAGGACTGCTGGGAGGCAGAGTTAATTATAGCTTCCAGGAATATGACTGGACTGGCTTTGACAGAGCTGTGGACCCCCTGGAGTTGTGTCATGACATCTTATTTCCTTTTTGCTCTGGGCAGGACAGTGACAGTAGTTAGAGTCAGCAGCCTGTAAGGATGAGAGTGAGGATGTAAATGCATAGCTCTAGCCTTTTCCACTCCCATATGCATCTCTGTGTAGCTTGTGAAAAGCAACAGTCTGTGTGTATTCATTATGACACATACAATAAGATTGCTAAAGTTGCTGCTGATATAGATCATGGCTTGTTACAGACAACTGGAGCACAAATGTATTTTATAAGAAATTGTGTTAAAATTTTCACCAAGATCCCAGAAATTTTGCTTCTATTCTTGATAACAGCCACAAGGCAAAAATCACATCAGATGGAGCCATGCATCTCTTTTCTTAAAGATCACTGTCATCCTAACTCCTAGAAAAAACTTTCTGTGCCCAGAAAGTCATTCTTAAGTTTCTAATACTTAAGAGTAGAAGCTGGAAACAGACAGGTTGTGACATCTTTTATCAGGAAAATTAGGCTGTAAAGCTGATAAGGAATAACAAATATCTTATCCTGGCCTGTATCTGTAGCATGGCCAGCAGGACCAGGAAAGTGATTGTGTTCCCTTGGCATTGAGGAAGCCACACCTCAAATGCTATATTCAGTTTTGGACTCCTCACTGCAAGAAGGACATTGAGGTGCTAGAGTGGGTCCACAGAGGGGTGGAAAAAACCAGATGAAGGGTCTAGAGCACAGGTCTTGTGAGAACTGGGTGGAGAAAAGGAGGCTAAAGGGAAACCTCATGGCTCTCTACAACAACCTTAATGGAGGTTGGGGGAAGGTTGGGCTCAGTTTCTTCTCCTGAGTAACTATTGCCAAGACAAAAATAAATGGCTTCAAGTGGCACCAGGGAAAATTTAGATTGGATATTAGTGTTGTGGAGGCAGGGAATTAATGTGGTTGAGTCAGGAATTATAAAAATACAATTATTTTATTTTCCTGAAAACCCTACCCCCAGACTATATACAGAATTAGTTTAGGTTTATTTAGTGGCTCTAATTCAGTCAGGAAAAATCTTGACAGGATGCTGTGGGCAAATTTGGAGATTTAGGAAGTCAGAAAATGGAAAAGACCAAGCTACAAACACAGCTTAGCAGAGGTCGAGCAAAGGAGGCTGGCCAAAGGATCCAAAAGTCCTGATATCCTTTCTAATGTGTTTTTAAACCACTTTGCCCTCAAATGGGCAGGTGGGTTGCATAGCTATGGAGAAAATCTTCAATTACAAAGAGAAATGACCACTGGTTGGGTTTCTCAGGTATGTGGGACCAGCAGGTTTTACTCATGGAGGTGAGACAGGTATTCGGCGATGATGCCTTGCTGGATTTCTTTGCAGAAGCATCCTTCTGATGCTGCAAGTAATATCCAATAGTGGGTCCAAACACCTAAAATCCAAGGCAGGTGGAAAAGCTGCCAATTTCAGAAGTGTCTCAATCACTTCTTCCACGAGTGGCATGATCGTGGAACGATGCTGCCTCAGCAGCGGCAGGGGAGAGCCAAACTATTACTGTCTTCCCAGTTTGGAATAGCAGCCAGGAAGTTGGCTACGGTATGGTCCAAGAGTTGCCGGGTCTGGGTGCTGCCAGCAGCTCTCTCGGAGGTACCCCAGGACTTGCCAAGCTTGCAAATTTGCATAGAATGGTGTGAAAGTGTGGAGAACTGTCCAAAGGCAGGGACAGAGCAAAAACTGAGAGCCGTGCAAAAGGTAGGAGCCGTCCAAAAGTGAGGATGGTCCAGAACAGGAGCTCTGTCACAACAGGAACTCTGTCAAGGAAGGAACCTGTCCTGTTGGGAGCTCTGTCAAGTCAGGGACTCTGCCAAGGCAGGAACCTCATGCCTTTTACCCTTGCTCTATTTATGCTTTTCTAGACAAAGTGTCCATCTGCTATTTCATACTGGGCATGAAGAACCAGCCAGTCACCAGCCCAATTGCCAAAGCATGAGCTTCCACATGGGTCAGGACATGTGAGGAGAAGACTCCTTTTGCTGTTCCCCCTTCACACCTGCAGGTGGGGGGAATGAAGTTTTTGTGCCGCCTTCTCCTCCCCATTCAAACCCCTGAAGATAGAGGCAGGGGGTGGGGAGAGAAGAAAGGAATTTATCATAGAATCATAGAATGGTAAGGTTGGAAGTGACCTCAAAGATCATCTAAGTCCAACCCCCTGCCATAGGCAGGGACACCTCCCACTAGAACAGGTCACTCAAGGCCTCATCCAACCTGGCCTTGAACACCTCCAGGGAGAGAGCAACCACAACCTCCCTGGGCAACCTGTGCCAGTGTCTCACCAAACCCACTGTAAAGAACTTCCTCCTAACATCCAGTCTAAATCTCCCAGTTTAAACAATTACCCCTTGTATTGTCATTATATTATTTGGAGTGCCCTACAAGAATCAGGAACAATTTCTTTAATGAAAGAGTGCTCAGACATTGAAAGAGGCTGTCCAGGGAAGTGGTGGAGTCACCATCCCTGGAGGTAATCAAAACACATGTGGACATGGCATTCAGGACACAGTTTAATGGCTGTGATGGTGTTAGGTCAACAGTTGGATTTTTCCACCCAAAAATGATTCTATGATTGGTTTAAGCAGTAACAGGTGTAGGAAAGCATCCATTAACACCAGACCAGATTCAGTCAGAATCTGGTTTTCAGAGAAATAAGAATTAAATGGGGATATGCTGATTTGTACTCACTAAAGGCCTGGGTCTAAGCTTCCTACAAAGCAAATATCAGCTAAACAAATGTCAACAGCTAGAAGTGGGGGTTTCTCCCGGTCATTTATGCGTCAGTGGAATTTTCCATGTGTAAATGAAAATAAGATGTTGCAAAGTAGTTCGAAAGAAAGCTGCAAGCATGATAGAGGAAGCTGATAGGTTCATGTGAGCGTATTTACTCTTCACAAACATTCATTATTTCTGAGCTATAAAAGCAGTAAACATCAAGCTCTCTAATAGCCTATAGTCTGAGTCACTTCTAACTCCAAAGTGAAATTAAAAAAGCTTGAATGGATCAACTACAGGATTTTTTTGCCTACTGTTGCCAAACAGATGACAGTGGTTATGCATGGATTCAGAATATATGTATTTGGAATATAATAAAAACACCTACTAAGTTACTAGGGTCCACCTAATCCCCTCCACAGGCATTCTTTTTCCAAAGGCAGTCTTATATGGAGCTATTTCTGTGTTAAAAAAAAAAGAAAAAGAAGGTTCTATATAGATAGTTTGATTGATAGACTGGATTTTTCTCTTCAAAAGCTCACCCACAAGAATAGCCTACAGCCTAATGAGCATGACATTCAACTGTGAGGCAAAACTAAAGTCAAATTTTGAGTGAAACAAGCTCAAATTGTCTTCCCTGAACTCAGAGGCGATTGAGCCTACATGCCTACGAATGCTTCACCACTCTCATCTTCCTTTCCCACATGCATGTTCTGCTTTAGAATTGAAGATCTAAAAGGCAAAAATATTTGACTAAACACAAATGTGCATGCAGATGTAAAGTTAATGTTTGACTCTGGGCTCTCTTCGTGGGAGATCTAGCCAAGACTATCAGTGCATTCTATTACAGAGTTCACTTTAACATATACATCTGAAAAGGCATGAAAGATCACTCTGGTAGTGCTCAGTTCTCTCTGCTGACTGTGAGTTTCCCAGGGGGAACAACTAAGCTATCAAATGTAGAAGTCTAAGGCTAAATGAGATGACTTTTACAACATTTAAATCTCATAATTTACTTTACCAAGGGTCTTACTTGATCTATACATGATGGGCACACTTGTTTCCAACTTCCACACCCTAAATACCTGAAATCTGAACAAGAATAAGCCTGCCAGCAGGAATTAAGTAGTCCATGAACATTTACTGGGATTTACAGAAGACAACATGTCTCAAGGAGAAGTAGGAGTTTTAATTCTGACTCCACTTAGTATAAGCCTGGAGAAAGGCAGAGCTTCTCTCACTCATGCCTGGAATTCACTTGTGCTGACGTGGATCCTAGGAAGCAAAGAAGGAGCTACCAAAGGAAGCTCGGTTGAATCATAAGACCTTGGATCAAGCTGTGTGCATTTATCTCATGGGACCTTTAAAGGCCATCTAGTCAAATCCCCCTGTAGTACGCAGAGACATTTTCAACTAGATCCAGCTGTTCAGAGCCTCATCAAGCCTGACTTGGAACATATGCAGAGACAGGACTTCCACCACCTCTCTGATCAACCTGTTCCAGTGCTCCACCACCTTCAGTAAAGAAGTTCTTCTTAATGTCCAGTGTAAATCTACCTTTCTCCAGTTTAGAACCATTACCCCTTCCCAAATACACCAAATATTATCTGCAATTGATAGTATCAGTAGGTAGTATCTCAATACTATGTTACAAAAACCTGAACTGGAAATTATGAAAGTCTGGGAGGTAGGAAAAAAAGAAAAACAAAAAAGAAAATCAAAACTCAAATGGCTTCTAAATAATTTTAAGGTGTTAAAAGGACATTCAACCTTCTG
>VWYK01051285.1:0-42960 GCA_013399775.1 Semnornis frantzii | reverse complement strand
AGAGGGGGGAGAGAGAGGGGGGAGAGAGAGGGGGGAGAGAGAGGGGCAAGGAAGGAGGAAAAGAGGGAGGGAAGGAGGGAAGGATAATAGAAGTCATAAATACTAACACACATTAAGGTTAAGGCATTTTCCTTCTGTATGGAAGTTACAAATGGAACTAAAATCAGACAGAAAATAACCCCCTGACCACTTTCCTACGTGGAAATCAACTTCAAACAAAGGCTGTTTTACTTCAGCACCTGCACAGCCATGCCATGCACTGACTGGTGCTGATTAATTAATGAAGTCCATCTGATGATGTCTCCCTGTGAAGGACACACCAGCTCCATTTCAAATTACTTCTGAAAATTTAATCATCAGAAAGTCAAATTTGCTCATTAGTTAGTAATAATATATTAAGTTCCTCTGTCTGTCCCCAAATAGGATGGAGCAAGACTAATTAATTAAAGGCTTGCCACAGAATATGTGGAGCCCCACTGGTGGTGTGAAAAGCAGCAAAGGAAGCTATAAATCTTGCTAGATGTGCACTAAAGTGTTAGTGATCATCAGCCTATTGCTGATAGCTACTTTACACCAAAAGAAAAGAAAAGAAAAGAAGAGAAAAGAAAAGAAAAGAAAAGAATAGAAAAGAAAAGAAAAGAAAAGAATAGAAAAGAAAAGAAAAGAAAAGAATAGAAAAGAAAAGAAAAGAAAAGAATAGAAAAGAAAAGAAAAGAAAAGAATAGAAAAGAAAAGAAAAGAAAAGAAAGAAACTGCTTCAAAATATGTAGTCTAAATACAAATTTTTCTCATCCTAGCTCTGATACAAAATGTCTCTTTTAGGTAGAATCAAAGAATAGCTTGAGTTGGAAGAGACGTTAAAGATCATCTGGTTCCAAACCCCCTGCCAAGGGCTCAGACACTTCCACTAGACCAGGCTGTTCAAAGCCTCATCCAGCTTGGTCTTAAACCCTTCCAGGAATGAGTTGTCCACAACTTTTTTGGGCAACTCATTCCAATGTTTTATCACTGTCACAGTAAAGAACTTCTTCTTAAAACCCAGTCTCTATCTACCTTTCTCTACTTGAAAGCACTGCCCCTTGTTCTATCATCAAAAGCCCTCACTAAAAGTCCCTCCAGCATTCCTTTAGGCCCCCTTCACGTACTAGAAGGCCTCTATAAAGTCTCCCCAGAGACTTCCCTTCTCCAGGTTCATAGAATCATAGAATATCAGGGGCTGGAAGGGACCTTGAAAGACTGTCTGGTCCAGCCTCCCCTGACAGAGCAGGATCACCTAGAGCAGATCAAGCTTGAGAGCAGATCACGCTGGTTGAACAGACACAGATCCCTCAGCCTGTCCTCTTAGGAGAGGAGCTGCATTCCTCTGATCATCTTTATGTTTTGGTCTAGAACAGTACAGCAGCTGAGTCTCTAAAACCTTTGAAAGAGATATTTCTGGTGTCACCCTGCAACCAATGAAAGGAATTTTCACTTGGTAATAGCAAATCATCATGAAAAGCACAACACAGATTGCACTGCCCACAAATATCTCAACTGGAATCATCACCTTAACTATACCAGTCATCATCTGCCTGGTGGATGTGCAGTGTTTCCTCAGGGGTAGAATCTGGTGGTGGAGTGTGTCCAGAGAAGAGCCACGAGGATGCTCAGAGGGCTGGAGCTGCTCTGCTGTAAGGACAGAGTGAGAGAGTTGAGGCTGTTCAGTTTGGAGAAGAGAAGGCTTCGAGGAGACCTTATTGTGGCCTTACAGCATCTGAAGGGGGCTACAAGAAAGCTGGGGAGGGATTTTTTAAGGTGTTGGGTAGTGATAGGAGTGGGGGGAATGGAACAAAGCTGGAGGAGGGAAGATTTAGATTAGATGTCAGGAAGAAGTTCTTTAGCATGAGGGTGGTGAGACATTGGCACAGGTTGCCCAGGGAAGTGCTGGAAGCCTCATCCCTGGACGTCTTTAAAGCCAGGCTGGATGTGGGTCTGAGCAAACTGATCTAGTGTGAGGTGCCCATGTTCATGGCAGGGGGCTTGGAGCTAGATGATCTTTGGGGTCCCTCCCAGCTCTGACGATTCTGTGATTTTATGATAGGATTATAATACTTCTGTCATACCAAGACAGTCACTGCATTATCATTTTGAGTAACCTTTTTTAAATTTATTTAATTTTGCAGACTAGAAATTGCAAAGGTTTGGAACCGGATGATCTTTGAAGTCTCTTCCAGCCCTGACAATTCTGTGATTATATGATTTAGCCACAAGCAGCAGTAAGCTTTGCAGTTACAGCGTCCTGCAAGTGGGAGTAGAAGTTCTCTTCTGTCTCACCTGACTTCCCAGTTGTCCTGGAGGTGATGTCTATGTCCTTGGTGCTTAATGAAGGAAGAAACCAAGCCTGCCCTACACAAGTGGCCAGCTTATTGCAAACAAGGCACTGCCATCTGAGTGACTTGCTCCTGGGAAGCCTAAGACCTTTGCAACCTGGAACATAAACACCTTCCCACCACAGACTGTGTGAGTCTGCACTCTACTCTACAAAATGGCAAAGGCTAATCATGATATAAATTAATTAAGGCTAATTAAAACTGTACTGAACATAAATGCTTTGTATAATTCACTTATGATGCCATAAAAGACATTTTACACTTTTTGCTTAAAGCTTCTCATCACAAATCCAGTTACCAGCATAGGGAAAAAAATACATTTTCTGACATTTCTGCTTTCTGAGCTATTTGAAAGCAATCAAATTCAGCTGGACCCTATAGCAATTCCTATTTGGCAGGCTTACAGGGCAGCAGAATAAATTCATAGCACCACAGGAAATACGTACAATTTCTAAAAGGAATCAAGAGCATTTATGTGAATAGTTGCAGTACGTAGACCAGAAAATTAAAAGGTTTTTTTTTTTTCACTGACTTATTCTACCACTTGAATACTGATATCCAAGAATGTAATGAGGCTGCAGATTATTTCATATTAAGCTTCTTTTAGTCACAGACCTGCACCTTTTAGTGCAGCTAATTCTTACATTTTTTTTTTTAATATCCATATTATAGAATCATAGAATGATCTGGGTTGGAAGGGACCTCCATAAGGTCATCTAGCTCAACTTCTCTGCAGTCAGCAGAGACATCCTCCACTAGAGCAACTTGCTCAGAGCCTTGTCCAGCCTGACCATGGAGATCTCCAGGCCTCAACTACCTCCCTGGGCAACCTGTTGCAGTGTTCCAGCACTCTGGAACTTGTTCCTAACATCCAATCTAAATCTGCTCTTCTCCTATTTCAAACTATTGCTTCTTGTCCTGTCGTTGCAGACCTTTGCAAAAAGTCCCTCTGTAGCCTTCTTATAGACCTTTCAGATCCTGGCAGGCTGCTCTTAGGTCTGCCTGGGGCCTTCTCTTCTCCAGGCTGAACAGCCCCAGATCCCTCAGCCTGTCCTCAAAGCAGAGGTGATCCAACCTTCTGATCATTTTCATTGCCCTCCTCTGGACGTGCTCCATGAGGTCTGCGTCCTTCCTATGTCAAAAACTACAGAGCTCTCATTCCTCTTCACAAAAACATAGTACACAGGTTTTTTTCTCCATTTGTGGTCTTTACAGATCCTTTGCCAGCCACACCTATCCTAGAGAGCAGAATACTTTTCTTTCCCAGCCACAAGATGGGATTTTTAATCATCATTGCTCCTCAGCATCATTCTTCTCTCCTGACACTAAAGGTGCACTGAACACATGCACCTTAATTTGCATATTAAAATCAATGTCATGGGCAATCATTAGGCACTTAATACACTTACAATAGCTGATATGGGCATTTTTTCCATCTCCTGACTGCTGTGTAGCATAAATGATCTTTTTAACATCCCATTTGCCCCTCACAGCCTATTCCCTTCCTGCAGACCAATTTAATTGCATTTCAAGGAACCAGGTCCTCCAAAACATTGATTTATAAAGGGAGGTAAAATGTGCCTCTAAAATGCACCTACAGGAGCAGGTGGATGTCAGTCAAGGCATGATAGAGGTCTCCCTGACTCCCATACAGTCCTGCATCTTTGCATTTCAAGGTCAAAGACAGCCTGATGCTGACTAATCCTCTCTCAGTTTCAGTAATGAGCAGGCATTTCTGATTCTCTATCATCATCATCACTTTAAACAGACAGGCTTCCCCCTACACCTTGGCTCTGAATCTCCAAATAAACTTACTGAATACAGTAAGAATAAAATCAAGTCCAGAGAAGAAGCTTTAAATTCAGAGGTCTTACATATCTTCAGCCATGCTCACTTCACTCTGGTGCTACTTCCCTCAAATTTCTCCTTATGAATTTGAAACATCTATCTTTGATGCAGTTCTGCAACCATCATTTGCTATTTCCCTGTGAAAAATCACCTCTAGGTTGAAATTTTTTTTTTTATTTTTTTTTTTGGGGGGGGGGGAGGGGGGGTTTTTCATCATTTGTCAATTTTTCGTTGTGTGATCTTCAACATTCNNNNTTTTGGGGGGGGGGAAGTGGTGGTTTTCATCATCTGTCAATTTTTCGTTGTGTGATCTTACACATTCATACCAAAATTTCTTTCTAGAACCCTTCTAAAATAGAAGTTTACAATAAAAATGTTAATACCAAGAAGTTTACAAGTTTGGTGCAACAGACACACTGGAGAGCAGGGATGGCATCCAGAGGGACCTGGACAGGCTGGAGAGTTGAGCACAAGTCAAGCTCAGGAGGTTCAACAAGACCAAGGGCAAGGTCCTGCAGCTGGGTCAAGGCAATCCCAAGCACCAATCCAGGCTGGGCACTGCCTTGCTGGAGAGCAGCCCTGAGGAGAGGAACTTGGGGGTGCTGGTGGGCGAGAAGCTCAATAGGAGCCAGCAGTGTGCACTTGCAGCCCACAAAGCCAAGCAGAGCCTGGGCTGCATCAGGAGAAGTGTGGCCAGCAGGGTAAGGGAGGTGATTCTTCCCCTCTACTCCACTCTGGTAAGACACCACCTGGAGTACTGCATCCAGTTCTGGAGACCCTGGGACAAGAGGGATGTGGAGATGCTGGAGTGTGTCCAGAGAAGGGCCATGAGGATGCTCAGAGGGCTGGAGCTGCTCTGCTGTGAGGACAGACTGAAAGAGTTGGGGCTGTTTAGCTGGTGAAGAGAAGGCTCTGAGGTGACCTTATTGTGGCCTTCCAGTATCTGAAGGGGGCTACAAAAAATCTGGGGAGGGACTTTTTACGCTGTCAGGTAGTGACAGGACTAGGGGGAATGGAGCAAAGCTGGAGGTGGGGAGATTCAGACTGGATGTGAGGTGGAAGTTCTTCATCATGAGAGTGGTGAGAGCCTGGCAGAGGTTGCCCAGGGAGGTGGTTGAGGCCCCATTCCTGGAGGTGTTTAAGGCCAGGCTGGATGAGGCTCTGGACAGCCTGACCTAGGGAAGGGTGTCCCGGCCCATGGTAGGGGGGCTGGAACGAGATGATCCTCATGGTCCCTTCCAGCCCTGACTGATTCTATGATTCTGTGATTTGAAAAACGTTAATACCAAAATGAGGAGAGAGACCCAGAGGTTACGCTCCCATGCTCTGCAGACAGGCTGCAGAGCTTGGCTGACCAAGCAGGCATGACACTATTCCTTCTGGACTCAGCATTTTGGTGTGTACCTGATTCCCCAAGTCCCTGGAAGGCAGAAATTACAGGAAAATAGCTTTCTACTTCTCTTCCAATTCTCCCTACGCAGATGTATGAAGAATTTGCCTTGCAGTGAGAAATGTCAATCTGCCTGGTGATTTCCACAGCAAACAATCAATCAATACTTCTCTGGGAACTGAAAATCTTTTTATTTTTTTTTTATTCCAGTCAGTTCTATTTTTAAATTCTTACATGACTGTCAAAAAAGTGACTTCTCTTCCTAGGGCAGCAATTTTCTGTTGAAACCTACCTGAAGTCAAGAGAATTCACCCAGTTAGCCACTTCTCTGATACTGCCAATGTAGCAGAACACATGGAAGAAGAAAACGTGGCAGGGCAATACTCATTTCCTCCCATTTCTGTGCTTGCTAAAGCACTTGAAGTAAAACATCTATTAATCTTTAAAAAACATTGAATTTAATTACCCTGACTAATGTTAGCTTGTAGCAAATGTTATAGATATGTTTTTCCTTCATACAGTACAGAATGTTCTCCTGATTTTAAGTCTGTGTAGCTAAACTCCAGTCCTTTGAGCAATCTCCTAGCTAATTTCCACTGTCAAATGCCATGAAAGCAGCTTCTCTGCAGTCACCTTCTTCACTTCCCTTCACAAGAATGCAGTGATTTGACATTTCTCTCTGAGAGTCCGACAGAAGTACAGAGCAATTTGTATCAGTTCCCAAGAGATTATTAGATTTTTTTTTTCCACTATAAGCTTCACAAAATGTGCTTTTCCTCACTAACAATTCCAGATCTGACCTGCCCCCTGTTTTCAGGTGATCTTGACAGGCTGGGATAGGGCTGCAGAATACAATAGTTGTGTGCTGATCAGGTGGGGCAAGGTTGAGCTATAGGCAACTTGAGCCATCACAGAATCTTAGAGGTTGGAAGGGACCTCCAGAGATCATTCAGTTCAACCCCCCTGCCAAGGCAGGATCCCCTAGGGTAGTCTACACAGGAATGCATCCAGGTGGGGTTGGAAAGTCTGCAGAGAAGGAGACTCCACAACCTCTCTGGGCAGCCTGCTCCAGGGCTCTGGCACCCTCACTCCAAAGGAGTTTCTCCTCACGCTGAGCTGAAACCTTCTATCATGTGAGTTAGGTTGTAGAGGAAAAAGGATCAGCATCAGTCCTACACTGCCTTCAGCAGAGCTCTAGCAAATCAGACTGGTTTCTGATTCTGCCACCAAGCTTTAACTGGTAAATACTAAGTGGCAACTAGTCCTGAAAAGGTGTTTCATGCAAGGACATTATCATTCAGAAATAGCAGTCTCCATCTTATTCCTCTGTCAACAATGTCAAACTAAGCCTGGCTTCCCAGGGCTCTCATGGGATCCCATCATTCCCTCAAACCCACTGCACAGCAGTGTAAACCAGGCTGGACTGCAAAGCCAAAACAACAGCTGTCTGCTGCCAGGAGAAGTACAATAAAATATTTGCTACTATTTAAGCTCCCAAGTTAAAAAAAAAACCCAACATATATATATATATATACACACACACACATACATAGAAGGAGGGAGGGAGAGAGAGAAAGGTATGCACACATACACATCTATAACCCTTCTAATTCAGAGTGAGATATGAAATGCAAAATGTTAATGAAGTCCCTGATTGATTTAACTTCTCTGTGACGCAGCCTGAATTATGATGATTCTGTAACAACCATTGCAGCACACAAAACAGAAGCAAAGTCAGATATTGTTGCTAGCTCACTCTCCATAGAATCATAGAATGGTTTGGATTGGAAGGGACCTCCTAAGGTCATCTAGTCCAGCCCTTCTGCAGTCAGCAGGGACTTCCTCCACTAGATCATCTTGCTCTGAGCCTTGTCCAGCCTCACCTTGAAGATCTCCAAGGATGGGGCATCAGCTACATCCCTTGGCAACCTGTTGCAGTTTCCCACCATCCTCATGGTGCAGAACTTGTTCCTCACATCCAGTCTAAATCTGCTCTGCTCTAATTTCAAACCATTGCCCTCGTCCTGTCCCTGCAGGCCTTTGCAAACAGTACCTCTGCAGCCTTCGTGGAACTCCCTTCGGGTACTGCAATGCCACTTGTAGGTCTGCCTGGAACCTTCTCTTCTGCAGGCTGAACAACCCCAGCTCCCTCAGCCTGCCTTTGTAGCACAGATGCTACAACTCCCTGATCATTTTCGTGGCCCTCCTCTGGACCTGCTCCATCAGGTCCACAGCGTTCCTGTGTTGAGGGCTCCAGAGGTGGATACTACTCCAGCTGAGATCTCCCCAGAGCAGAGCAAAGTGGCAGAATTACCTCTCTTGCTCTGCATACTAAGAGCTCACTAGCATTCCTTACAAAGAAAATCCACATTGCCAAGAAACATCTAAAGTTCTTTCTTCTTTACCTCACAGGCACTCACCTGTTTGCTAATGCACATCCACGTGGGGTTTTGGTTTTCAGCAATCAGCTTCCCTGTCTGCTCAGTGAAGCCATGTGATGTAATACTACTTCTATCTCCCATTTAATACTTGTTTCTTTTAAAAGGTCTCAGTGGACCATTCTTAACTGTAGCCCAAAACTGCTGCTTGTGGCTCACACACTCTGAAAGTAAACTCTGGCTCACATTGGTGGATTCAGACACAAACAGCTTGGAAAAGCATCACAGAAAAGGGAGAAGATTCCTTTCTCAAAATTCCATGGTAATTTGCCAAGAACCATTATAGGTACAAATAAACCAAAGCGAACATCAATTCAGTTATAAATAGAAGGAAAGATAAATATTCAAAGTCACTCATGCAAAATGCACCACAGCCACAAAGAGAGAGGGAAAATCACTAATCAGAATGAAGAGGAACCACTTCATGTGTGAATGAGAAATCTGTGTTCAGGCATCAGTCACTCACCACAACTATCTGCTGCTTCCAGACAGATATAGCAGAACCTGATACAGAGAAGGATGCAGAGAATAACAACACCTCTCAAAGGCAGCAACGGCATCTGGGCAGGAAAACTCTATATGTAGACCAGAAGTCTTCAGCCTAGAAGAACAAATAGGAGGATATGATAGAAGCCTACAAAATCCTAATTTAAAAAGAGCATAAAATAAAATGTCCAGAGGAAAGGTCTAAGAAAAAGGAGGTAATTTTTTGAATGATCTGCAGCTCAGCTTCAGAAATCACCATGTCTGGGTATGGTATACAGAAAAGTCTGCTGGAATTCAAGAAACTTCAGCACACATTTTGGGATGGAAAGGGCCTGGAGCACTTGTGCTAGGAGGAGTGGCTCAGGGAGCTGGGGTTGTTCAGTCTGGAGAAGAGGGGGTTGAGGATAGACCTCATTGCTCTCTACAGCCACCTCAAAGGAAGTTGCAGAAAGGAAGGGGCAGCCTCTTTTCCTTGGCAATCTCTTCTCCTTGGCAGCAAGAGACAAGACTAGAGGAAATGGTTACAAGCTGCACTGGGGAGGTTCAGACTGAATATCAGGAAACATATCACAGAATCGTCAGAGTTGGAAGAGACCTCAAGGATCATCCAGTTCCACCTCCCCTGCCATGGGCAGGGACACCTCACACTAGATCACATTGCCCAGAGCCACATCCAGCCTGGCCTTAAAGACTTCCAGGAGTGAGGCTTCCACCACCTCCCTGGGCATTTTCCAGCATTTTCACACTGCAGTAGGATTGGCCTAGATGACCTTTGGAAGTTCCTTCCAATCCAAACCATTCTGATTCTATTCTTTCCTGACCCAAAAGACAGCACAGAATTATTATAGGAGACATCTTGAGACATTTCCCTTCTCACTGTTATATCTCTCCCTCATCCCACATTTACATAGCTATAAAAGTGTTTTTCAGGGTGAAGTCAGAGCTGAAAGGAGAAGACTCATCTGCTTGGCATTGCCATTTCCCGTTGTCCATACCAATCAGCTACACACAGCCTGTTGCTAACTTCTTAGCTGAAATGCAATGCTCACTACTGTCAGGTACACACTGTGCTATGAGATAGTCACTGATTAGGCCTTAAAATGCACACTAGAAAGGCTCAGTATGACTTAAAAATAAATTTGGTCAGTTTTTAATGCATGAAAGAAGCAAGTAGCAGCTTCAGAGGCACATTTTGATTATTTTCTGCTTCTACGGGAAGGGTTTTGGGTTTTTTGGGGTTTTTTTGATTGGTTTTGTTTGGGGGTTTTGGATAATTTTGCCACATTGGGTGATTCTGTGCTCCACAACCTCCCTGGGCAACCTGTGACAGGGTCTCACCAGCCTCACTGTAAAGAACTTCTTCCTAACATCCAGTTAAAATTTCCCCTCTGCCAGTTTAAACCCATTCCTCCTCATCCTCTCATGACAAGACCTTGTCAATAGTCCCTCCCCAGCCCGCCTGTAGCCCCCTTCAGATCCTAGAAGACCACTCCAAGGTCTCCTGGAAACCTTCTCTTCTCCAGGCTGCAGAGCCCCAACTCTCTCAGCCTGTCCTCAGAGCAGAGCTGCTGCAGCCCTCTGAACATCTTCATGGACTACTCCAACAGTTCCATGTCCTTCTTGTGCTGGGGGCTCCAGAACTGCACACAGTACTCCAGGTGGGGTCTGAGGAGAGCAGAGCAAAGGGGCAGAATCCCCTCCCTTGCCCTGCTGCCTGCACCGCTCTTGCTGCAGCCCAGCACACAGTTGCTCTCTGGGTTGTACTCACACTGCAGGCTCATGTTGAACTTTTCATCAACCCAGACCCTCAGGGCCTTTTCCTCAGGATTGGAGAGAGAGGATTAAGGAAAGCCACCAAAGCCTAACAGGGGTTTAAGTTGCTGCAAGACATGAGTCTGCTCTCAGCTAACAGCGACTTTGCCTGGGTGTAATTTTACTAAAGAGGCTAGAGGGCCTTTAGCCCCCTTCCTACAAACACTGTTTAGAGAACGTGACACAAAAGCTGTCATTCCCCACAGCCACTCCTGTCCATCTCAGCTGCAGCTGTCCACATTATCCCTTGTCCCATCCATTGGCATTAATGTAATTTCAGTTACTGCTACCAGTTCCTTTTTAAGTCCAAGATCAAAGGCAAAGCCTAATGAAGGCCAGAATAGGCAATCTTGCCACCTACCATAAGCAAACAATGAGTGCCTGCACTGATTTTTCTACTTTGTGGGATGAGGGGGCTGTTGTTTAACACACCAAAGGATCTCTGTTCCCATTTCTCCTGTAGGAAAGAATCTGACTGGCATGCCACAGAACAGGCAGGGAACTCAAGCTATGCCATGCAAATTTATGCAGAGCCAACTGAAAAGAATAGAAACAGAATTTCTATATATATGCATACCAATTCCACCCTGGGCTTCCATTTTTACTGCCTCTTCTCTCTCGCTATCCCTTCAGCTGCCTGCTTACCATTTCACACAAGCACATATGGGGGGACCACACCTTCCACTCGCCCAAACAAAACAAAACAAAACCCCCTCAGCTATTTTTCAAAAATGTGTCAGCAAGTACCTCACTCGAGAAGTCTTCAGAGCACTCCTCGGAGGTTGCAAGGTGACAAAGCAGGCGTTCACCTCGCTCCCTGTTATCAAAAGCAGGCAACTGAGCAAGCAGCTAGAGGGAAGGACACCACTGGTTTAAATACTATTCAGACACAATGTGCCAAGGCTGTAGGAACTCAGGCTGGTAAGTTGCTCATGCTTCTGCGCAACTTTATCCTTCTCAGCTGCAGAGAACTACAAGTGTCAAACAGGCGGAAGTTCCACCATACTTCTGGAAATGCTTTTTTCATTATCTTGATTTAGGGCCTAAATGTTTTATTGTAAGTGACACTGTGTAAATGAGAAGTGTCAGTTAATGACTTGCAGTTGAAAATGGTTTNTTGTTGGGCTAAAAGTTTTTTTTTTTTTTTTTTTTTTTTTTTTTTTTTTTTTTTAGTTGGTTGGTGGTTGGTTCGTTTCAGATTAATTTGTTGTTGCCAACACCTTGATTGGAAGAATACAAATGAAGGTCAACAGCTGTAGGACTGTTGCACATCACAGATCTACACTTAAAGCGCTCAGTCCGCTGCTGGGGAGACCCAGTGAACAGCACACAACAGATCTCAGTGGATACTCAGTCACCTTAAACCTTGTGAGAGGTGTCCTACACATCTGGTGACCTTGTAGTAGCCACATGATTTGGTGTTTAATGTCCTAAACTATCTTAATAGCTAATGAAGAGCCACAGGTGTTCTACTACATTTTCTTAAAGGTTTACATTCAAGGCTGCAAAATGCTGACACAAAAATTACAGATCAACTGGTGGCTCATTTAAAAAGCAGGAAGAGCAAAAGCTAATGGAACTGGACAGCTGAGAGCATGCAAAACTGCCCTTGTGCCCAGTCAAATCATGCATGAGTTAACTACTCAGCACCTGAGCTGCTTCCCTTCTTCACAGTAAAACATGCATCAAGGTGTTGTACTGTTTACATTGCTGTATTCCTGGACCTTCCTTTCTTCCAAACCTGTGCAATGCTAACACTGACACTGAAATACCAAAGAAGGTGATGTGCAGTACATGATACTGTATGCAGACAAACTGGCTATGCTTACACCACAGACACTTGTCGCTGGAATAAAAGGAGAGTGAGAAAGAGCAACTCACATAGAACCCAAACTGTTGTTATCTGTCTAAGGGCCCTACAAAGCTCACGCAAATTCAAGGACAGATTTGGTGTGCTTGTTTCCAAACCACTGCAGCTCAGACAGGAGCAAAGGGAAGCAAAAAGGGCTGGTTTAGCTCTCTCTGGACTGCAGGTGACAGCTAGCACTATTTTTATGGAGGGTAACTGGCAACGTAAGGATAGAGGGAGAAAAAGGAATATTGATTGGCATCCTATGTGCCCAGGAGAGCACTACCGTACCACCACTGGGCTGTTAGTTAATTGTGTGCTTCCATGCACCACAGGAGTACATTCAGGGACATTCTTCCAGTGTGGGCATTGGGAAGTGACTAATCAGAAATCATATTAAAAACTAAAATCTAAATATTACAGAGTTACAGGATGTCAGGGGTTGGAAGGGGCCTCTGTGGAGCTTCCAGTCCAACCCCCCTGCCAGAGCAGGAACAGAGAATCTAGCACAGGCCACACAGGAACACATCCAGACAGGGCTGCAAAGGCTGCAGAGAAGGAGACTCCACAACCTCTCTGAGCAGCCTGTGCCAGGGCTCTGTCACCCTTACAGTCAAGAAGTTCTTCCTCATGTTGAGGTGGAACTTCCTGTGCTCCCGTTGCCATCCCTTGCCCCTTGTGCCATCTCAGGGCACAAGTGAGCAGAGGCCGTCCCTGTCCTTTCCTTCCTGACCTCAGCTATTTCTAGACATTGCTCAGATCTCCTCTCAGCTTTCTCCTCTGCAGACTAAGCAGCTGCAGGGCTCTCAGCCTCTCTTCACCAGGCAGTGCTGCAGTCCCTTCAGCATCCTTGTAGCCCTCCCTTGGACTCGCTCCAGTAAATCCCTGTCCCTCTTGAACTGTGCAGCCCAGAACTGGATGCAATATTCCAGGTGAGGCCTGACTAGAGCAGAGTAAAGAAATAAACATTGGTCACACTTTTTTTTTAAGGAAAGGAGCAAGGTGAGACAAAAAAAAGGACTTAAACCCTTGCTACGTACATGGGTATGTAGCAACATCAGGGATGGCGTTTACCCTCCTTCTACCCACTCTGTGCAGTTTTACTTGGGTTCTTTTTAACAAGTTATAGCCACAAACTAATTATCTTCTTCCCCGCTCTGCTCCTCCTCTTGCAAGCAGATTTCTGTGCCAGCACTCCTTCACTTCCCTATTAAAAGGATATAATTCAGAACTCAAAAATATTTGTTTAAGCCTTTTAAAATTAAATTCTTAGCTTAATTCAAAATGCTTTGGTTTGATTTTGTTCTCAGGAACTTCCCAGGTTCCATGCCTCAATGCACAGCCTGGTTGCATTAGAAAATAGCACAGAAAAGCAAGCAAGCTTAGTCTGAAAGAAAAACAGCAGCAGCAAACATTGATTTCCATCTCTCACCTCTTCCTGCTCACTGACATGTTCTCATTAGAGGCTTACAAGTATAAACCCAGAATTGTTTTGCTGACTCTGGTGGAATGACTGCAGATTTACGTAGTTCACAGAATCACAGAATGTTAGGGATTGGAAAGGACCTCCAGAATGTTAGAGGTTGGAAGGGACCACAGAATGTTAGGGTTTGGAAGGGACCTTAAGAGCTCATCCAGTCCAACCTCCCTGCCAGACCAGGAACACCCAGAGCAGGTCACACAGCAACACATCCAGGCAGGGTCTTGAGTATCCCCAGAGAGGGAGACTCCACAACCCCGCTAGGCAGCCTGTTCCAGTGTTCTGATTCATAGAATGATTCAGTTTATAGATTCATAGAATGGTTTAGGATGGAAGGAACCTTGAACATCACCCAGTTCCAGCCCCCCCTGCCATGGACAGGGACACCTTCCACTAGAACAGGTTGCTCAAGGCCACATCCCATCTGGCCTTCAACACCTCCAGGGAGGGAGCATCCACAACCTCCCTAAGCGACCTGTGCCAGTGTCTCACCACCCTCACTGCAAAGAATTTCTTCCTAATCTCCAGTTTCAATCTGCCCTCCTCAAGCTTCAGTCCATTCCCTCTCATCCTATCACTACAAACCCTTGGGAAAAGTGCCTTCCCAGTTTTCTTGTAGCCCCTTTCAGGTACTGGAAGGCTCCTCTGAGGTCCACCCAGAGCATTCTCTTCTCAAGGCTGAACAGCCCCAACTCTCTCATCCTCAGTTGGAATCAAGACCTCGGTCCAGTCCTTATTTGTAGAAAAGAATGTATAGCTTTACCTAGATATAAAGAGAACTGATGAACACAAAACAAAACAAACAACAAATACAAAAACAAACAAAAACAAACAAAAAAAAAAAACCCAACCAAATGAAAATAACCCCAGGAAGCAGAACCCTTTGGGGTCTGCATTCATTCTCGTACAGTTCTCTTTCATAAGATCAAGGTTGATTTTGTCTCTCATAGCTTCAAGGAGACCTAAGAGAAGCTTCCCAGTACCTGAAGGGGGTAACAAGAAGGCTGCAGAGGGGTTTGCAAAGGCCTGCAAGGAGGTAGCCAAATCCCAATCCCTGAAGGTGTTTAAAAGACACAGAAATGTGGTGCTGAGGGCCACAGTTTAGCACCAGACTTGACTGAGTCAGATAACGGTTGGGCTTCATAATCTCAAAGGTCTTCTCCAACTGAAACAATTCTGTGGTTAGACAGGATGAGGGCAATGGTTTGAAACGAGAGAAAAGTAGATTTAGACTGCATGTTTGGAATAAGTTCTTTATCATGAGGGTGATGGAACACTGCAACAGGTTACCCAGGGAGGTAGTTGATGCCCCATCCCTGGAGATCTTCAAGGTGAGGGTGGGCAAGGCTTTGAGCAACCTGATCTAGTGGAGGATGTCCCTGCTGACTGCAGGGAGGTTGGGCTGGATGAGCTTTGGAGGTCTCCCTTCCAACCCACCCCATTCCATGATGCCTTATTGGGTGCAATAGCTTCTGCTATTATTTTACATGGCTCCGTTTCTTTATTTTTTTCTTTTCCTTCATGCCAATAAGCCCCTGAGTAGGTGTCACAAAAGATAAACCTCACTAATTTTAAAAAAGAAAAAAGCTAGTGAACAGGAGGTGACAAATGCTGTGCTGCCTACTTGGCTTCTGTGACAGAAGATGTCACTTATTTCTTTTAATTACATTTTCTGCCAACTCACACAAGCAAGCAA
Organism: Semnornis frantzii; assembly: GCA_013399775.1. NCBI lineage: Eukaryota > Metazoa > Chordata > Aves > Piciformes > Ramphastidae > Semnornis > Semnornis frantzii. Next base: position 27,592 of record VWYK01051285.1, on the reverse strand, counting down.
TTTGTACTGCCTGTGTTCTTACCTTTGCTGTGGAATGTTTCTGCACAACAAATTGAAAAATGCATTTAGTTATTTCTGTCCCAGGTGGGTTTCTTTTTTGTTTATTTTCCCATATTTGCTTACTGATGTTCTATACAAGCTCTCTTTTCAGGAAATGTTAATCCATAAATAACAGCTCAGTCCTTACTAAATGACTCAGAATATTTGCATATAATATTTTTTACCCCAAGCAGTAATAAAACACATAGCCTTAAAAAATAGTGTACATTTTAGACACAATTTTGCTGATGCTCCTCCCAGCTAATTAGTTTTAGTTACAATTTCTATGAGATGATGGATGAGAAACTCAACATGAGCTGCCAACGTGCACTTGCAGCCCAGAAAGCCAACCAGAGCCTGGGCTGCATCAGCAGAAGTGTGGCCAGCAGGACAAGGGAGGTGATTCTCCCCCTCTACTCCGCTCTGCGAAGACCCCACCTGGAGTACTGCATCCAGTTCTGGAGCTCCTGGAACAAGAGGGATGTGGACATGCTTGAACATGTCCAGAGAAGGGCCATGAGGATGCTCAGAGGGCTGGAGCTGGTCTGCTGTGAGAACAGACTGAGTGAGTTGGGGTTGTTCAGTCTGGAGAGGAGAAGGTTCCAAGAAGACCTTCTTGTGGCCTTCCAGTATCTGAAGTGGCCTACAAGAAAGCTGGGGAGGGACTTTACAGGGTGTCAGGTAGTGAGAGGACTGGGGGGAATGGAGCAAAACTAGAAGTGGGTAGATTCAGATTGGATGTGAGGAAGAAGTTCTTCAGTATGAGGGTGGTGAGAGCCTGGAACAGGTTGCCCGGGGAGGTGGTGGAAGCCTCATCCCTGGGTGTCTTTAAGGCCAGGCTGGATGTGGCTCTGGGCAAGCTAATCTAGTGTCAGGTATCCCCGCCCAGGTTGGAGCTGAATGATACTTGAGGTCCCTTCCAATCCTGACAATTCTGTGATTCTATGACTTAAAAACTAAAAGTTATATTAATTTAGGGTCTGGAATGCAGTAACAGCAACTCCTTGTCTGTTTGAATGGTAGGCAAGAACTCAACCTAGAGGGTGAACTAGATGTTAGGGAGAAGCTCTTTCCAGCGAGGGTGGTGAGACACTGGCACAGGTTGCCCAGGGAGGTTGTGGACCACAGAATCACCCAATGTGATCTTTGATCACATTCTGTGATTCTGTGCTCCACAACTTCCCTGGAGGTGTTCAAGGCCAGGTTGGATGAGGCCTTGAGAGACCTGTTCTAGTGGGAGGTGTCCCTGCTTATGGTGGGGGGTTGGAACTGGATGAGCTTTGAGGTCCCTTCCCAACCTAACCATTCTATGATTCTATAACAATACAAACTGGGGGATGATGAAATTGAGAGAAGCCCTGCAGAAGAAGGCTTGAGGCTGCTGGTGGATCTAGTTTAGTGGTCGTGGCAGCTGGGTTAGGGTTGGACTCAATGATCTCAGAAGTCTTTCCCAGACTTCAGCAATTCTGTGATTATCTCCATTATTAGAAACACTCACAGTCCCATATCTGGGTTTGTTGTTTTTTGGTGTTTTTTTTCTGCCAGTGAATCACCTCAGCCATCTCCAAGTGCTGTGCAGCAGCAGCAGTAGCAGCAGAGGAGTAAGCAGGGCATGAGCCAGACACGTGTTGCAGACAGCTAAGCAGTTTCTCTGACGTGAACCCAAGACTCACATGCAGAAATGTACATGTGCTCCAGCACTTCTATTTCTGCACAGAACTGTCCCACTCACAGCTATTTTAGCTTCATGAACCACAGAAGGCTTTACTTTTATAATTATAGACTCACATGTCCTGATGTGAATGCATTTTCCAACATAAACCAGACCTATTTCTTCATCTTTTTGATGCATAAACCACAATAACATTTTTCTGAGCTAAAAGGTAGTGATGAAAACCCCATTTTCCAACATTTCCTGTTATTGCCTATAATGCAATTGCTAAAAAGCTCAGAACAAGGCATCAGTGTTATACTGCCACTAGAAAGAGCTAAGTGCTTGTTTAAGCTGCTCACACCACATCTTGGTTAGCTGAAAGAGTTCTCTAAAGCAAAGGAGATGGAAGCATCTTTGCTTAGAGATAAGGCTTCTAATTTTATTTGCCACATACATGGATGAGTAGCCCAGCAACCTTGATAGTTATCAAATGTAAGGTCTTGCTTGTGAAGCAGTGAACACAGGCAACTTCATTTCACACCTTCGGCTAATTGAAGCATGCTTGGAATATTTTTAGAACACTTCCCTATGTGTAGTCGATGGTAAACATATTTCTATGGAGAGGTTCCCCCTTAAATCACAAAGTAAGGGCAATTTGTTTTCATTTAATTGACAGCAAGCTATCAGAGCCTTAAAATACACAATGGAATATCTCCAATAACGAGACCTTTGAAAAAGAAGATGTAGCAATCTGGGCAGAACAAGCTGGATCTGTCAGCATGCAAGTCTGTACTGTTCAAATCACATTTGGTCCTATCTTATCATCCAGATAGAATTAGCACTCCAAAGAGAGGATGTACAACTCGTCTGTGGCCAAAAAAAACCCAAACCAAACAAAAAAAAAACCCAACCAAACAAAAAAACCCCCACCAAAAACTCAACAACAAAAAAAAAAAAAAAAAAAACAAACAACCCAACAAACACACATACCAAAAAACCCCCACCAAACACCCTTCCCCATGGTGCAAGGGAAAAGACTCAAGTTGTATTGAGCTCTGCACACAGCTCAGCAGAGCGGCTGCTGGGAGCACTTCATCACAAGATGACGACACAGGAACGGGTTGCCCACAAAGGTAGTTGAGTTCTCATCCCTGCGGATATTCAAGGTGAGGCTCAATAGGGCTCTGGGCAACCTGATCTAGTTGAGGATGTCCCCGCTGCCTGCTGAGGGGGTTGGACTGGATGACCTTGGGAGGTCCCTTCCAACCCAGACCATTCTATGACACAAAGCCAGCAAGACTTGATTACACCCAAATGGTTTGTTCATTGTTTGGGAAATTCAAAAGGAGAATCACGGAATTGTCAGGGCTGGAAGTGACCTCAAGGATCAGCCAGTTCTAACCCCCCTGTCATGGGCAGAGACATGTCACACTAGATGAGGTTGCCCAGAGACACATCCAGCCTGGCCTTACAGACACCCAGGGATGAGGCTTCCACCACCTCCCTGGGCAACCTGTCTTAACCATTCTCATGGGGAAGAACTTCTTCCATGCATCCAGTCTGAATCTACCCACTTGTAGTTTTGCTCCATTCCCTCCAGTCCTCTCACTACCTGACACCCTGTAAAGTCCCTCCCCAGTTTTTTTATAGGCTCCCTTCAGATACTGGAAGGCCACAATAAGGTCTCCTCAGAGCCGCCTTTTCTCCAACCTGAAACTTATTTAAAGAAGAGGAAAAAAAGGATTTGTGGACCAGGAAGCATAAAAACTGCAAGATGATCTGCTCAGTCATACTGCATTTACATTTTTAGAGCCAGCTGCCATGCCTAGTTGACTACTATCAACAATGAGTTGTTTAGAACTTAGCAAAGGCCTAAGAAAAAAAAGGTAAACAGAATCAGACTTGTCTTGCTTTGTCTAATGACAGGAAGCCAGATGGAAAAGAGCTATGACAGCAAGCCTCTTATAATTTCATTACAAAGAATAATCTCCCTTTTGAATGTTTGTGCTCCTCAGTCCAGAGTAGATCCTGAGTTAAACAGGCTCAGAAGAGCAAATGAATGGCACCAAAGCTTTGCTTTCCAATTCTCATAGGTCATTTCTCAGTCTCCTAAAATAAAGCTTCTGGTTGTCAGGAAGTTTCTTGGCAGTAATTTGGGCTGATGATAAACAAGCCTCCACTAACTACATTTAAAGGCAGAAGAAAAGTCGTAAATTAGATATGCTAAAATGGGATGAAGGATTAGAGCAACAAAAACACAACCGCTACTCGATTTCTTTCCTACAAATAGTTTCCCAACACAATTTCTTTGTATGTAGAAGCTTGTTGACCTTCTGTCTAGAAACTAGTAGGAGAGTCAGGTTAAAGTATTTATGAAAGCCTCATAAATGGTTTTGTTTCATTCTGGAAGGAGCTATGCTTGAACTGGATAGATTCACCTTGAGATCAAACACTACACACCCAATTTGTTTTTCCCTGAAACCTCCTTACAGTCATGTCCAGAATGGAAATAATCAACACTCTGATTCCTCATTCCACCTAGAAAGAATTCATTTACCTATTGCTCCATGGCAAAAGGAACACCGAGGACAAAATAGTCTTTAAGAGATGTTAAATACACAAGAGCCTCCTGCAGGAAAGGGGAAAAGTAATGAACCATATGAAGAAATTCTGTTTACCTATGGGATTGTTTGAAATCTCACCAGTGTGAAGTATTCACAGTCATAAAAAGAGATTTTCCTGAGATGTTTGACTTTCTGTGATCTTGCTGAATATCTAAAAAGAAGGGAAGCTGGCAAATGAAACTGTTAATGCAGCACAGCTAAAGAAAAATAAAAGGTAATCTATTTTTTTTCACCTGAGCAAACCACTGTGAGAACAAGACAGACAAGTCTTAAGATGTGGTAAATCAACAAAGGGTAGCCCCAACTAGAATGAAGCTGTGCAGGAAGTGAGGAAGGTGAAGGAGCAGTCAGATGAGACTCTCCTGGTGCAGCTTCAGGTCATGCCCTCTCTTGGCACAAGTTGCATGGGAGAAGAGCCTGACCCCCACCTTACTACCACTTTCCTTCAGGTAGTTGTAGTCTGATAAGGTCCCCCCCTGGGTTGTCTTGTCTCCAGGCTAAACAAACCCAGCTCCCTCAGCCTCTCTTCACTTATCTTCTGTGATTTATTTGCATGCAAAACCCAAGTCACAACCTGGCTCTCAAACAGTATTAAGTAGTCTCCAAAGCAGGGTTCCTTTGTATTAGACACTTAAAATGGAATGAGACACATCACTGAAGAGCAATATTGCAGAACAAACTGATGTCCTGGCTGTGTTGGGGAGGAAAGAAGGGAGAAAAACGTCTGACCCAGTTAGCAAGAATGCAGAATGTTTTGCAGTTCCAAACAAATCTGGCATTTGGTGAACAAAATAAGAAGTGTCATGGGGAGCAGAGGAGAGGCAGAGAGATTCAGAGTGCCCCAGTGGAGGAGAGAAGGCAGTGGCTGGCATGCAGCTTGCACAAAGGGCGCACAATCTTCCAGTGTGATGCGTTTGGTTTCTGCTCAGCATGTTTCACACACCCTTCAGGACAACAAAACAGCACTTTCAGTCCATGGCTGGAGGCCAATGAAAAGAGGCAAATGTGAATCCAATCAGCTGTGAGGAGATGCAGTACAACATGAGGAGCATCCACAAGCAACATGTTTGCGATGCAAAAAGGAATCATAACTCAAGGCCTGCCCCAGGAATGTCTCAGGTTAAAGCTTGAAATTGTCACAAAGCCAACAGGTCAACGTTTATCAGAGCAGGGGGGAAAAAAAAAAATCTCTTTTGCAGTGGAGTGAAAGGGATACACAAAGCTGAGATGCTCAACAAGAGCAAGTGCAGGGTTGTGCACCTTGACCAGAACAATCCTCACGATCAATACAAACTGGGGGATGAGGTGAGAGAAAGCAGCCCTATGGAAAAGGACTTAGGGGTGCTCATGGAAAAGAAGCTGGACAGGAGCAGGCAGTGTGAGCTTGCAGCACAGAAGGCAAATCACAGCCTGGGCTACATTCAAAGCAGTGTGGCCAGAGAGGGGATTTTGCCAATCTGCTCTGCTCTGGAGAGACCTCACCTGGAGTGCTGTGTCCAGCTCTGGAACCCTCAATATAGAAAGGACATAGACCTGATAGAGTGGGTCCAGAGGAGGGCCACAAAAATGATCGGAGGGTTGGAGCAGCTCTGCTACAAAGACAGGCTGAGGGAACTGGGTGTGTTCAGTCTGGAAAAGAAGAGGTTCCAGGCAGACCTAAGAGCGTCCTGACAGTACCTAAAGAGAGGCTACAAGAAGGATGGAGAGAAGCTGTTTACAAAGGCCTGCAGTGATAGGACAATGGGGCAATGACTTGAAAATAGAGAAGAGTAGATTGAGATTGGATGTGAGGATCAAGTTCTGCACCATGAGGGTGGTAGAACACTGCAACAGGTTGCCCAGGCAGGTGGTTGGGGCCCCATCCCTGGAGATAATCAAAGTGAGGTTCAACAGGACTCTGGGTAGCCTGATTTAGTTAAGCATATCTCTGCTTACTGCAGGGGGGTTGGACTGGATGACCTTTGGAGGTCCCTTCCAGTCCAGATTATTCTATGATTCTACGATTCTCTGTGCTGCTCAGCTGTAAGCAGCACCTTTCACCTTAGCTTCAGAGATTTAAGTGGCATGGAAGATGAAGAGCAAATGCAAGAAGAAGGATTTGTGAATCAAAAAAGGAAGAGTGAATAAAGGTTAGATGTGACATCCTTCCCAGATTAAAGGAATTGTTTAAAGACAACAGAGTGGTGCCCAGAACATTTTGTTCTGGGCTGAAAGGAAGGTGAAATATTGGCTGTGGTTTGCTGTGCAAGCATCATGCATAAACCTGCAGCCTCTTTTGTTCAATGAAGAGCTCATCTCAAACGAAATGACATTCAAAAGGAAACCACAAAACATTACAGAAAACTCCCATAATTGCCCTTCTGGTCCATATGAATGAATCTGTATCATCAGGAAGGGCATAGAGCACAAAATAAAAAGGTCTTTAATGTTTTGCGAACGTCTTAATGTTGGGGTTTTTTGTTTTGTTTTGTTTTTTTCTAATCAGAAATTAGTACAATAAAACCTAAAAAGTGTAATGGCAACTTATACAAAAAAGAAGGAGTAGACATTCAGGATAGACTCTCCAGCCTCCAGTTAAGCACTGCCCTAAAAACAAGGACATGGACGCATCTCCAATTGAATTGAAATTGGAGGCTCATTAAAAATGTCTTCTCTAGAGTGATTAGTAGCTTTAAAGTTTCCCATTTTTAGTTCAGATAATATTTCATATATTATTATATATTAATAATGATTCTGTAGAGTTCTGGAAGTGAACCCAATGGTCTGATGACTTCTATTCTGCATGAGTAGAAAATGTCCATTGCTTATAGATCTTCTGAGCTACAGAATACCAAGATAAGCACAAATTGTTTTACAGGTTGCTTTGGGTTGGAAGGCACCCTCAAAGGTCATCTAGTCCAAACCCCCCTGCCATGAGCAGGGGCATCCTCCTCTAGATCAGGTTGATCAGAGCCTTGTATTTGGCACTTCGAGATGTTTTTGCAGCTGAACTTTTCAACAGTGGTTAATAGGTTGAAGTTGTGTCAGGGGAGGTTTAGGGTGGACATGAGGAAAAACTTCTTTAGTGAGAGAGTGGTGAGGGGTTGGAACAGGCTGCCCAGAGAGGTGGTGGTGTCCCCATGCCTGGAGGTGTTCAAGAAGCTGTAGATGTGGTGCTTCAGGATATGGTTTAGTAGTCATGGTAGTTGAGTTACTCAATGATCTTAAAGGTGTTTTCCAGCCTTAGTGATCCTATGATGAGACAAATCAAGATGTGTTTAGTTGAAGCCAGAACACAGCTCACTGAACGTAGCAGTATATATAGTTCATATTTTATCCTGGGAAATCAGCACACAGACTTTGCAAGTGTCACTGGTAGACCAAAATCTTGTGACCAGTTATGTCAAGAAGAGCACTGAAGTGTCTAGGGGCAAAGTAAGAAAGGCTCAGCAGAGGCAAGACAGTAAAAGAGAATGAAGGCACAACAGAGCCATGAGAAGATGACATTTTGGAAAGATCCAGATGTGGCAGACAGTTATAAGAACTGGAATAACATAGAGCTTTGCACAGACCGAGCGAAAGACAGGAATAAAACCCTGAAAGGGGAATTAAAATGAAAAGGGGCACTTCAGAAGAGTGTGAAGTATTCTGCAACGGATGGTCCTTGGAAAGGGATATGAGACTAGGGAAAGAAAGAGGATGAGTAGATGTAATTGATGCTTCATCAGAGCCAGTGCTGCTACTGAACTCCACACCCAAACTGCCAAATTACTGAAAAACTGAAAAATTACACCATCCCCAAGGAAAGGTATGCATCATCACCAGAGCACATTCACACAGCCAGGCATGTGCTTGGATAGCCAAAGACAAAATTGGAAGCCAAAAGGAATGGAGAGGAGTCAAAATGAACAAAGCAGAAGCAGCCACATGAAAGCAGATGGTTTGAGATGATGCTGGACAGATCCTCCTGCCTCAGTATCACTGCAAGATTAGTGTTGTGGGGATGCAGAAAGTGACCAATTTGAATGCTTCTCTGAAGGCAGATTTTTTTTTTGACCTTACCTGATGCTTCACTTCCAGTGAGAACAGTAAGTCTGAAGCACGTGTTTGGGATTCACTTTAAGGAGTTTTCAAGGTGTGATTTTAATCCACTTCTTTTCAAACTGCCACGCAGAGGGACTAGACACAGAATTTCCTCCTCCTTTGTTTCATTTTTCAGGGTCCTCCTTTCCCGAGCTTCCTCCTTGCCAAAGGCCCAACTGCTCTGAAAGCTTTAGTGACTGAATTAGCTACTACTGAATAGCTGAGTTGCAAACACTTCCAGTGACAAATACAAGTGGGACTGTTGGAAACTGCCATGCCTGGACCTCCCCTCCTCTTTTCAAGCTTAATGAGCTGCACTCTCTCAAAGAGGTTACTGATGGAACACCCTGACCTCCATCCATTTCCCTCCTTCCGGTCAGGAAGAACAGCACATGAAGCATATGCAGACTTTCAATCCAGTAACATTCCCTAAGAGGAAAACCTGTATGAGTAGAATCAGCCTCCTTTGGTTTGAGCACAGGTCACAACACAACTCTCTGGGGCAAACTCTGTTACCCCTGCACTGAGGATTCAGTTGCATAAAGCAAAATCTTTATTATTCCAGAAAATTTCTTCATTAGTTAGCCCTGAAACCGACACACCTCTTGTGTTAATCTTTTGGAAAGTAAGGGGGGAAAAAAAAAAAGTCAATATGACTGCAAAAGGTACACAAAAATAGCTGCCACCCACACCAGAATTTTGTCTCAACCTGTGTTGATTCCTTTTTAATGTCAGTCCTGCTCGCAGAGGGCTAGAACTGCTGTGGCCCTTGGGAAATAACAGCTACAGGCACTGTCTGGATTTTTTAGGCTATAATAGGATTCACAGTAAGGCAGAGAGCAGCAACATTCCTGTTATAAAGATAATTTCTGCCAATCACTTTTTTTCTCAGAGCCTGATCTCAAGGAACTGTCACCCACAGCAGCTATCTCTACTTGCCAAGCCTCTCTGCTGCAGAACCAGGACATCACCTTCTGGCTGTGCATTATTCAGACCTTCACTCCAAGTCCCCATCGCTCTATACCAAAAGTATGTGAAAAAAACCAAGGTAATAGCCCTGTTAAGGAAGACCATTACATAAACCCTAAATCACAGCACGTGGTTGCTCTTCATCTCTTCATGTAGCAGAGAAAAGTGAATACAAATGGCTGTTAATTGGAGTAGGTGAGGATAGCAGAAGACCACATATGTCCTAGAATCAGAGAGTGGTTTGCATTGGAAGAGACCTCCAAAGCTCATCTAGTCCAAGCCCCCTGCAGTCAGCAGGAACATCCTCCACTAGATCAGGCCACCAGAGCCTTGTCAAGCCTCATCTTGAAGATCATAGAATCACAGGATCAAACAGGTTGGAAGAGACCTCCAAGCTCATCCAGCCCAACCTAGCACCCAGCCCTAGCCAATCAACCAGACCATGGCACTAAGTGCTCCATCCAGGCTTTGCTTCAACACCTCCAGGCAAAGCAACTCCACCACCTCCCTGGGCAGTCCATTCAAATGCCAACCACTCTCTCTGTCAAGAACTTCCTAACATCCAGCCTAGACCTCCCCTGGCACAACTTGAAATCTCCAGGGATGAGGCCTCAACTATCTCCCCAGGCAACCTGTTTCAGTTTTCCGCTGCCCTCATGGTAAAGAACCTAATATCCAATCTAAATCTGCTCCGCTTTCATTTCAAACCCTTGCCCCCCATCCTATCATTGCAGGACTTTACAAACAGTCCCTCTGCAGCCTTCTGGTAGCCTACTTCGGGTCCTGGCAGGCTGCTCTTAGGCCTGCCTGGAGCTTTCTCCTCTCCAGGATGAACAACCCCAGCTCCCTCAGTCTGTCTTCACAGCAATGTGCTCCAGCTCCAGTCCCCAATCATTTTCATGTCCCTTCTCTGGACCTGCTCCATCATGTCCATGTCCTTTCTGCGCTGAGGGCTCCAGAGCTGGATGCAGTACTCCAGGTGAGGTCTCACCAGAGCAAAGCATCAGAATCCCCTCTCTACATCTCTGACCACGCTGCTTTTGATGCAGCGCAGGCTGCCATTGACCTTCTGGACTGCAAGCTCACACTGTTGGGTCATGTCCAGCTTCTCATCCACCAGCACATCCAAGTCCTTTTCTGCAGGGCTGTTTTCTAACACTTTACCCTCCAGCCTGTATCAATAATGAGGAGTTTTCCAACCCAGATGTAGGACCCTGCAGTTGGTCTTGTTGAACCTCTGGAGGTTCACCTGGGCCCACCTCTCCAGCTTGTCCAGATCCCTCTGGATGACATCCCATCCCTCTGGCGTATCAACAGCACCACTCAGCTCAGTGTCATCTGCAAACCTGCTGATGGTGCACTCCATGCCACAGTTTATGTCGTTGATTAAAATATTAAACACTCCTGGCCCCAGCAGAGAGCCCTGAGGTACCTCTGTGCTTGTTGTTAACAGTCATCTTTCCCTGGCAATTTAAACAACCCTTTTTAGGGGACAATTTACTATCTGACTAGCTCTTACTCAGACCAAGCTGCAAGGCACGCCAGTGCTCAACACTCGCAGTGTAGAAATGTGGGTCAGAAAGCCTGTTCAGACTCTGTCCGGACCCTCCACTTTCCTCTCCAGAATCACATTGCTCCCAGACCTTCTCCTAGTTTTGTGGGACATTTTTAAGGACTCTTGTTCTCCTGTCTGAAAACATTAGAAAGTGTAAATTATTAAAAATGCTTAGAGAGGATATTAACACAGCTAAAATCATTGGGAGCTTTGCAGTGGCCCTTAAATAAGGGTAGGATTTGATTTTGAAAGTCTTTTCAGTCCTTTCATCTTTTGTTTTGACTGGGACAAGAGGAAACTAACATTCAGCACTATCTAAATGTATGAAGTTGTCTGTCTCTGCTATAGGGCATCTTGGCTCTTATGGTCTTCTCATAGGGAGAATTTTACTGCTCAAAATGATAGCCAGGGAAAAGAATCGCAGAATCTTAGAGGTTGGAAGGGACCTCCAGAGATCATCCAGTCCAACTCCCCTGCCAAGCAGTATCCCCTAGGGTAGTCCACACAGGAATGCATGCAGGTGGGGTCGGAAAGTCTCCAGAGAAGGAGACTCCACAACCTCTCTGGGCAGCCTGTTCCAGGGCTCTGCCACCCTCACTGTAAAGAAGGAAAAAAACCCCTAACCTCTCCATCAAATATGGAGGCTTCCGGGGTAGGTCTCTAAGCTGCAAGAGAGTAGAAATTATGCCAAACTTCTGCACATTCCGTTGGAACCTTTACATTAGAAAAAAATGACTGGCATGGAATTTACTTTGGATGATAAACACACAGTGAGAAAGAGCAGCCCAAGCAGACAGCTTTAAAAATGGGAAATGGAGCAACTGAGAAAACAAGTTATCCCAGGTGATCCTCCTGCCTTGCCACACAGGCACAAGAGGGAATATCACTCACAAAAATGCAGCACCTCCATGACAGCATAAATCTCAGCCTATGCCAAAACCCAGGAGGCTCTAGGAGGAGGAAGGCAATAATTATTGAGACTTTCAGGATCCATTGGGAGGTGAGGAGGAGAAGGATAGGAAGAAGAAAGGAGAAGAGCTGCATAGAAAGAGAGTAGAGAGAAAAATAGAAATAAAAGAAAGAGGAATAAAAAGAGAGGAAAGAAGAACTATAGAAAGTAGAGAAGGAGAGAAGAAAAGAAAGAAAAGAAGAGAGGGAGGGACAGGTGAGAGAGAGAGAAAAGGGAGAGAGGAGGGAGAGAGAGAGAGAAGAGGAGAGGAGAGGGGGAGGAGATAAGGAGAGGGAGAGGAGAGGGAAAGAAGGAGGGAGAGAAAGAAGGAAGAAGGAGAGGAGAGGAGAAGAGGAGGAGAGGAGGAGGAGGAAAAGAGGGAGAGGAGAAGGTAAAAAACTGGATGTTGCCAATTCATCTTGAATTTTAGTCAAATGTGGCTCTCTAACTCTCTGCACATCCAGCCTGAAAAAGAACTCCCAAACACTCCTAATGGTTTCTATTTTCATGTGAGGAGGAGTCATTGACTTCTCTAAGGGCAGGAATAGGACTCCTCTCCTCCCTGTTTCTTCCCAGCTGCATCACTCTGAGAATTTGAATATTCATGTTTATGAGACTGCTTCACCCAGGGGCATGAAGAGGGCAGCCTGAAAAATAGCAGTATGGCTATTTTAAAGCTTCTTCTTCATGCTGAAATGTTAAGATTCTGAAAATATTTAATGCCTGGGAAGATCTTTTGCTGTTAGATCAGATGGAGACAGCCTTCCTCTGTCTCCTGTAGACCAGTAGCACTCTGAAAAGCTCATTTAAAAAAACAAAACAAAACATTTGTTTTTACTTCAAGTATGTCAAAGCTTATCTGAATTCCAAGTCACAGTAAAGGTTTATGGTTCTGATAGCAGAGCAGTCAGCTCCAAGGACCTTTGAAAACAAATGGTTATGCTAGACAACAAATAAAATGGGATTTGGCTCTGGTGTGTAAAACTCTCCAATTTCTGTTCTTATATGGGAACCAGCAAGACTGTCTTGGCTTGAGGCACCAAATCTTGATGTTGATACAACCATAGCCCTGGGAACTCTTCTTGGAAAGTCACAAAGGGATGAAAGATAAAACCCAAGTTTTAAACTAGATGAGAGAAGTCTGAGCATCGGTAAAAAAACAGATCTTGTGAGACCTCACCTGGAGTACTACGTCCAGTTCTGTGCCCCCAGCACAAGAGGGACATCAAACTGCTGGAATGGGTCCAGAGGAAGCCATGAAGATGATCAGAGGGCTGTAGAACCTCCCTATGGGGACAGGCTAAGAGAGTTGGAGCTGTTCAGCCTAGAGAAAAGGAGTTTCTGGGGAGACCTTAGAGCAGCCTTCCAGTATTGAAAGGGGCCTACAAGAAAACAAGGAAGCTGGGAAGGGACTTTTTACAAGGGCTTGTAGTGACAGAATGAGAAGGAACGGATTGAAGCTCAGGAAGGGCAGTTTTAGACTGGAGATTAGGAAGTAACTCTACAATGAGAATGCTGAGACATTGGAACAGGTTGTCCAAGGGAGACTGTGGCTGCCCCCTCCCTGGAAGTGTTTATGGCCAGGTCAGATGAAACCCTGAGCAACCTGCTCCAGTGCGAGGTGTCCCTGTCCATGGCAGGGGGGTTGGAACTAGATGATCTTTAAGGTCCCTTCCAAGTTAAACTATTCTTTGAATCTATGAATACATATATAGATTACATAGCACAGTACCTGAATGACAAGCATAGTTACCAATCAACCACAAAACTGCCAGAAAGTCATGCAGTAAAGCAGCTGAAGTCCATAAAGTGACTGGCATGAAGGTGAGCTGCCTTACACTACATAGTGGCATAAATTCAAATTAAAAGGTTTACTCTTTCAGCACAGGTCAGTTATACTGCATGTGTAGGGAAAAAAACTAAAGGAGGGGAGAGTCAAATTTGATTGATAAATATCAACTGGACATTAAGTACAGTCCGAGGCCCCACCTGGAATATTGCATCCAATTCTGGGCTCCCGAGATCAAGAGGGACAGGGATCTGCTGGAGAGAGTCCAACAGAGGGCTACAAGGATGCTGAAGGGACTGCAGCACTGCCTGGTGAGGAGAGGCTGAGAGACCTGGGGCTGCTTAGTCTGCAGAGGAGGAGGCTGAGAGGGGACCTGAGCAATGTCTGTAAATAGCTGAGGGCTGGGGATCAGGAAGGGTCAGGGACAGCCTCTGCTCACTTGTGCCCTGGGATAGCACAAGGGGCAAGGGATGGCAACTGGAGCACAGGACGTTTCACCTCAACATGAGGAAGAACTTCTTGACTGTAAGGGTGACAGAGCCCTGGCACAGGCTGTCCAGAGACGTTGTGGAGTCTCCTTCTCTGGAGCCTTCCCAGCTCTGTCTGGATGTGTTCCTGTGTGACCTGTGCTAGATTTTCTGCTCCTGTTCTGGCAGGGGGGTTGGATTGGAAGCTCTTCAGAGGTCCCTTCCAACCTCTAACATCCTGTGACTCTGTGATCTTCATCAAGAAAAAAGAACAAATTTCATTGTTTTGTTTTGTTGTTTGGCTTTTCTTAAATGAGAGGAGAAAGTCATGCAAGGACTTTGTTATGAGTTTCAGCTTGCTTAGTATGTACTGGGAAGGCTCTCAAGGATGAAGCAGAAATAATCCTAAGTGTCAGAGTATTGAGTAGGAGGCAAGTGGCAATTTGGACCTAAAATAACCTATTTTTTAGACACAGTAGGCATATTTCATTGTGGTCCTGTTGTTGAATACTGACTTTTCCTGAATTAAGAGGAAGTCTTGATCTTTATCTGAAAGTACAGCACTTGAATACCACACTGGAGGCCACTGAGTCTCCCTGGTTTAAACCAAACTGACTTAAAATGAGTGGGACTTGAAATTTTCTGAGACAAAGACTACAAACATCTTTTTTTCTTTACAACTGAAAAAAAAAAAAGTGCTTCAAAAATACAAGATATGACATGATGGTAAAAATGGAAGCATATTTCCACCTGAATTTTTACAGAAGCTGTTAAAATCCCATCTAAGTATAGGCACATTTACTTCTATTTTGAGCCTTCAGCATGGCCAGATCCAGGTTGGTTTGCATTTCTGCAAGATCTGAATGGTAGATTTCAGAATGCCAGATTTTATCACAATGAATATCAGAGACAAGCCATGCTTTTGGCCAGTTAGACCTCTCCAGAGGGACTTGGATAGATCGGATCCATGGGCCAATGTCAAAGGGATGAGCTTCAATAAGGCCAAGTGCCAGGTCCTGCACTTGGGTTACAACAACCCAAGCAACGCTGCAGACTTGGGGCAGTGTGGTTGGAGAGCTGCCTGCAGAAAGGGATATGGGTGTTGTAATGGACAAGCAGATGAATGTGAGCCAGCAGTGTGCCCAGGTGGCAAAGCAAGCCAACGGTATCCTGGCCGGGATTGGAAATGCTGTGGCCAGCAGGAGCAGGGAGGGGATTGTCCCCTTGGACTCTGCTCTGGTGAGGACACACCTCGAATGCTGTGTTCAGTTTTGTACACTTCAATACAAGAGGAATGTGGAGGTGCTGGAGAGAGTGCAGAGGAGGGCAAGGAAGCTGGGGAAAGGCCTGGAGAATAAATCTGATGAGAAGAGACTGCAGGAGCTGGGGATGTTTAGCGTGAAACAGAGGAGGCTGAGGGGAGAACCTCATTGCTGTCTACAGCTACATGAAAGGACCTTGTGGAGTGGTTGGTGCTGGGCTCTTCTCACATGGAATTAGTGATAGAAGAAGAGGGAATGGCCTCAAGCTGCCACTAGGGAGGTTTAGACTGGACATTAGGAAAAGTTTTTTCCCAGCAAGAGTGGTCAGGCATTGGAGTGAGCTGCCCAGGGAGGTGATGGAGTCACCAACCCTGGTTGCGTTTAAAAGTCATTTGGATGTGGTGCTTGGGGCTATGGTTTAGGGTGAGCCTTATAGAGTAGGGATATGGGTTGGGCTTGGTGATGCTGAGAGGCTCCTCCAACTGGAATATTTCTGTCATTCTGAGTCTCCCTGTACACCTCCTCCAGTTTCCATATTCTGTGCTCTTTATTCCAACCTGACATCTATCCTGGGCTTCAGGACAACACAGGGTAAGAGGAACTTTTAGTTCAAGGCAGAGCATATTACAGGATACACTGGGCTGCAATTCTGTAGTGTAGGCTCCTTGGTTTAAGGCAGGTACACTGGCAGTGTTAATTGATTATGAAATAATTGGGTAGTTTTGCACAGCACATTAAAAATGTCACATAGCAGAAGTAAGCAATGATGCAAACAGTAATACATTGTATTTACTTTGCAAAAACCAGCACAGCACTCTCCTAGGGTTAGGAGCCCACTAGAGAATTCACTGCGATGTTTTCAAGCATGTAATAGCAGTAAAGAGCTTAAAAGACGGAAAACAAAGCTTGTACGAAGAGGTAGCTGCTCTGCTGAGCTCCCATGCCCTGCAGAACCTCTTCCTGTCACTTCTCCTTCCCATCACTCATCCACAGTCGTGTCTGCCCCTCCAGCTAAGACCACGAGCACAGCACTGCTGGCCACACACGACTTTTTCATTGCCAAGCTCTTGCAAAAAGGCTTCCTCAACACTTCCCACTCTGGGATTTTAAAACTAACAAGATTGTGTGGAGGAAATGTACTGAACCTCCTCTTGAGGAATATGCAGAAAAAAAAAATAAAAGAGAAGAAAACAGGAAGAAGAAAAAAAAAAAAAAAAACTAACAACTAAGTCTATGAATCTAATTTATGAGTTATGTCTAAAAGCTTTTATTACAATGTCTGGAAGCTCCAGGCAAGAGCCAAGGTCACTTCATGTAGGTCACCATAAAGTTACTTTAAATAAAGTTACTAAAAAAATATTTCTTGTTGCCTCTTTCCTCTTATACCTTTCTGCTGCTGGTCACTGACAGTATTAGGGTGCTACAGACTATGGCAGAACAGTGTGGTCAGCTAAGGAAACTCTTACATTTGAGTCTCCTAGAGCTGATTAGTTAAAGTTTGCATCTAAAAGAAAAACTTTCTGCTCCTAAAATTTGGCACTAGGTAAGCAAAAAATAGAAATGTCATTTACTGTCTCAAAATTCAAACCACTAACCTCCTTAGACTTCTTATCTTTGTCCAGGCTCTCTGCAGGTGTGCTGCACTAACCCACAGGATACAGCACCAGAAGACATCTGAGACCCCCACCTCCAATACTATCTCCAGTTCTTATGCTGGGGACACCAGAAGGGCACAGAGCTGCTGGAGTGAGTCCAGAGGAAGCCACAAAGATGATTCAAGAGCTCCAGCACCTCTGTTGTGAGGACAGGCTGAGGGAGCTGGGGATGTTCAGCCTGGAGAAGAGAAGACTCTGGGGGGTGACCATAGAGTTACCTTCCAGTACCTAAAGGGATCCTACAGGAAGGCTGCAGAGGGACTTTTCCTCAGGATGTCTAGAGACAGGCTAAGGGGGAATGGTTTGAAGCTGAGGGACTGGAGCTGAGGAAGACGTTCTGCAGTAGGAGGGTGCTGAGACTCTGGAACAGGTTGCCTTGGGAAGTTGTGGCTGCCCCCTGCCTGGGGGTGTTGAAGGACAGTTTGGATGAGGCCTTGAGCAGCTGAGTCTAGTTGAGAGATGTCCCTGCTCATGGTGGGGATGTTGGAGTAGATTATCTCTGAGGTCCTTTTCATTCTAAGCCATTCTGCGATTCTATGATTCAGCTTAATGCTAAGAGCAAAGGTGCAAAGAGAGAATAAGACAACAAAAAGCCTTGCAAGTGACCTCCTCAGCAGGAAAATTCCCATCTTGTTGTCAGTGAGTTGGGAAGCCAGGTAGATCTCTCCTTACAGGAGCAACCTATGCACTAGCAGTGTTGCAAGCCTGCTTTGGTCTTCTCTTGACACAGATGACAAATCACAGGGAAAAATCTAACATCGAAAAGACCTGAGGGAGGTAAATAATGTTAGGTTAGTTTACTAGATGAGCAAAGGGAAACGGACAGGCAGAAAAAGCTAAAGGAGAATGAAAGGCAGGAGAAAAATGCAAGGCACTCAGAAAAGCCTTCCCTTTCACCACCAGCACTGCTGGAGCCTTGGGGATTCCAGCAGAGATGATGCAAGCCTTAAATGCAAGCCAATTTTGTTTCCCTACTAATCACACACCCCATTAAAATTAGCTAGAGGAAAGAGCCCTGGCAGCAAAATAGATTGAGGCAGGCAATGACTTCCTGTGGTTCTTGACTTTCTTCAAATGATGGGGAGCCACCATGGCAGAAGTCCTGGAAATAATAGTTCAATGCCACAGGAGGTGACAGATCAGTGGAGAATGATAAGAGGACTAGGGACAGCCAGGAATGGCTCACAAAGTGTCACTGTTTCCCCAGCCTGCCACTCTGCATTTAGATTTGCGTAGTCCTGAACCCAAAAATAAAACCTCAGGAAAGTTTTTCCATGTAGTGTTCTTCCTTGTTAGAAACTATACTGAGAGGTCTTTTCTGCTATCCAGTGGCTCCTCCTTTCTCACAGCTAGGCTTAAAAATCCATTTTCCTTCTGGGAGGATATAAGATCCAAGCCCTTTGCAAGAGCACAGGTTTTGATAGTGCCTCTCAGCCTCTTTTAACCTGAGAAATCCCTGCCCATCTCGTGCTTTAGTGACTCCACATCCTGGTGTAATTGTTCCTCTGTAACTGAGTAAAAATTTGAGCAAACCAAGAGGGCTCATTCCTTTTTATTTTACTTCACTTCTTTGTAGAGAAATGCACATTTATGTTATGACAAGAAAGCAATTCCAGTCCTTGCACAGCACAGTCTGTGTCTCCAGGGGTATCTTTGGATCACCAGGTAGGAAGCACTGGCAGAGCAAAGCATAAAAGCTATTTCCAAGCCAGCAGAACAGCCTGCTGGAAACACTATTCCCATAAAAACACTGAGTTGCTTTATGGCCACAGCTAGAAAGCTGCTGCTATTCTTAATTACAGCTCTCTTGACTATATCTGCAGCACAGACACACTGACAGAGACCAGTGGCAGTGCTTCTTCCCACTAACACCAGTAGGAGACACACAGTTGTGAAGTCAGATCGGGTAAAGGTCAGAGCAGACAAAGCCTGCAGCATATTAGCCAAAAGGAAGATGTTTATGCTTGAGTTGGAACTGTTACCTGTAAAAATCAAGCCTCTATTAGTTACAGACTATCTCTGCCCATCTTCTTCAACCGAACACACACAGACATTTACATATTTATTGAGAGGAAACTCTCCTCATCAATACATTTGCTCAGGCTGCCTTCAAGAACTATGGCTGAAGCCACAAGTAACACTTTGTCACCTCCTCTGAACTCACAGGTTCATAGAATGGTTTAGTTTGGAAAGGACCTTGAAGATCATCCAGCTCCACCCCCCCACTATGGGCAGGGACACTTTGCACTAGCCCAGCTTGCTCAAGGCCTCATCCAACCTGGTCTTGAACACCTCCAGGGAGGAGACATCCACAGCATCCCTGGGCAACCTTTTCCAGTGTCTCACCACCCTCACTGGAAAAAATTTCTTCCTAATCTCCAACCTAAATCTTCCTTCCTCAAGCTTAAATCCATTCTCTCTCACCCTCTCACTATAAGCCCTTGTAAAAATCCCTTCCCAGCTTTTTCGTAGGTCCCCTTCAGGTACTGGGAGGCTGCTCTAATGTCTCCCTGGAACTCCCTTGCTCTTGCAGCTTTCTCCAGCCACTTATCACCCCTGTCACCAACATCTAGCAGCCAGAGGACGCTCGAAGGAAGGGGAAAGGGATGTTCTGAGTAAGCTACTTGAAGGGGAGGTGAAAAGAAGACAAGACACTGCCTTCAACAAGTAATAAAGGTTGTGGATAGGCAGGGGAGAAAAGTAGGGCAAAGCAAAGTAGGTAATAAGGTTACATCCTCATCATCCAAGTCTCTCACTGCAGTTCTGGAAGCAAACACTTAGAAATCTGTTAAAGCCAGCACTTCGAAGCAGCAAATGTAACATTTTGGCAGTCAGTTTCACCACCACCTGCAAAAGCTAAGAATGTGATAAGAAACAGAGCAAATGAGCAGTTGTCACACATGGAACAGGTTGCCCAGGGAGGTGCTGAGTGGGGGGGGCATCCCTGGAGACATACAAGGTGAGGCTCGACAGAGCTCTGGGCAACTTGTTCTAGTGGAGGATGCCCCTGCTGACTGCAGAGGCGTTGGACCGGATGACTTTCGGAGGTCCCTTCCAACCCAAACCATTCTATGACTCTATGAACGTACAGGATCTTCAGTCGCTGCCTTCTCCTGCCGCATAAAGCACTGACAGAGCCACAGGGCTGGGCAACTCCACTTCTCTGCTTTCAGAGAAGTCCAGGCAGATCCACCAAGAACCTGAAAGCTGTCCAGAATTCCCCTGTGAATTCAGCCAAAGTTAACAAACTTGGCTTGCTTTGAAACACATCTTCTATTTTATTTTTTTTGCAAAGGAAGAATTTTTATTCTTGATCCAACTTCTCCACCTTTAGCAATTTTCCTACATAGTACTGAGTGTTCTTAGCAAAAGCAGTAGAGTAGTGAGTAATAGTCATGCTCTGAGAAATGTGTTGGATTTAATTGCTGTTCTCCTCCCCAGTGAGATTTGCTCTCAAGAATTGCTTTACAAGTGTTAACACAGATGACAGCTCCTAAGTTGTCTTAGTGACCTTTCCCTTTCTGTTAGCTCAAATAAACTAGAGCAAATTAGCAGAAAGTCAGTAGAGGTTTGTTGGTTTCTTTTTACTTCCTTAACTGTGGAACACCTGGGGATATTGCTTCATGTCTTGTAACTCCAGTTCTGGAATCCTCAAAGCAGGAAGGACATGGACCTGATGGAGGGAGTCTAGAGGAGGGCCACAAACATGATCGGGGGCTGGAGCATCTCTGCTGCAAGGACAGGAGGAGGGAGCTGGGGATGTTCAGTCTGGAGAAGGCTCCAGGCAGACCTAAGAGGAGCCTGCCAGGACCTGAATGGGCTACAAGAAGGCTGCAGAGGGACTGTTTGCAAAGGCCTGCAGGGACAGGATGAGGGCAATGGTTTGAAATGAGAGCAGAGCAGATTGACATTGGATGTGAGGAACAAGATCTGCACCAGGAGACTGCTGCAACACTGCAACAGGTTACCCAGGGAGGTGGTTAAGGAACTATTCATGGATGTGTTTAAGGGTCATTTGGATGTGGTGCTTAGGGCTATGGTTAAAGGTGAATCTTGTTGAGTAGGGTTATAGGTTGGACTTGGTGACCTTGAGGGGCTTTGCCATTCTGCATGTTTCTGTGAAATGAGCGCAGAGCAGATTGAGATTGGATACGAGGAACAAGTTCTGCACCATGAGGGTGCTGCAACACCGCAACAGGTTGCCCAGGGGGGTAGCTGAGATCCCATGCCTGGAGATATTCAAGGCCAGGCTGGACAAGGCCCTGAGAAAGCTACTCTAGTGGAGGATGTCCCTGTTAACTGCAGGGTGGTTGGACTAGATGACCTTTGGGGGGTCTCTTTTATCTCAAACCATTCTACAATTCTGGATTTCACTACATGAGAAATATTTTTTTGTTGGTAGTAGTTTTGCTGACAATTCTAATAGTAGACATTACTAAAGCTGAAGGCAACGTAATTGCTATTTAACAATTTTGCTTAGTGCTAACAGCACCTCTGCTTGGTTAGAAAAGGCTGCCTGTGCTTCAGAAAGGCCTAGCATCCACATAAAGCAGGTTAAGCATCAAGGAAAATATAAAGTTGATCACAGCTGAGCAATCTCTCAGCTCACTTTTCATGGTACCAGAAAGAAGTTAGGAAACAGCAACCAAGCCTGCAGGATTGTAAAACATTTCCAAAAAAAAAAAAAAAAAAAAGAAAACCAGGCAAGATTCCTCATTCCAAATTGCTTTGATTCTTTTGCTAATTCATCATCCAGATTAATGAAGGGGAAGTTTCCTACTTCAGTGATTTCCCTCCCGTGAATAAGGACTTTTCTGTTTTTAAGACATTGCTAAAGCACTGTAGGAATCCTCTGGGTTTTTGCTGCCAGATCCAACTTGGACATAAAGAGGAACTAATGGCTCCAATCACCTTGCCTGCAGCAGCATCAATGTTTTTTAAAATACAAGCCTCTGGAATTTTTTTTAAGGATCACTGAGATTCTCTTCACAAGAAAGCAACTTATTAACAAGGATGGAGGCCTTGGGAGCAGATTGATCTTTAGCAGAACTGAAACATTCTTTGCAGCCCATTTCATTTCCAATTCATATAAAGAAAAAAACAATTACTGACACTCACATGCTAGAATTGATTCATTTCCTGTCCCCTCTGGCTAAAACCTTGCGTCACAAAAGATTGCATAGCTGCACACCACCAGCAAGTTACAATAGTTTTTATTTACTTGGGAAAAAACACAATTTCTATGCCACTGCAGGAGTACTGCAGTTGCTTCCCTTTTGCCCTTCTGTTCACAAAGTAAGGAGTGAACCATTCTCCACAGTCTTCATGTATGATGAGAGCTTTCCCACCATCTAGGCTTTCTGCATCACTCTAACCCTTCAGACTCCTGAAACTGGACAGAGAGATTGTGCATAGAATCACCAAGGCTGAAAAAGACCTTTGAGATCATCAAGCCCAGCCTATAACCCTAACACCATCACATCAGCTAACCTATGCCACCAAGTGCCACAGCCAATCTGTCCTTAAACACCTCCAGGGATGGGGACTCTGCCCCCTCCCTGGGCAGTCCATTCCAGTGCCTAATTCCCCTTTCCATGAGGATCTGCTTCCTGATATGCAACCTAAACCTCCCCTAGCACAGCTTCAGGCCATGCCCTCTTGTCCTGGCACGAGTTGCCTGGGAGCAGAGCTTAACTCCCACCTCATTACAACTTCCCTTAAGGCAGTCGCTGCACACCTCCAGCTTCCTCAGCTTCTACTCATCAGCCTTTCCCTCCAGCCCCCTCCCCAGTCTCATCACTCTGCTCTGGACCTACTCCAGCACCTGAATATCCTTCTTGCAGTGAGGGCCCAGAGCTGCACACAGTACTTGAGGTGAGGCCTCTCCAGTGCCAGTACAAGGGAGAATTGCATCCCCAGTCCTGTTGACCACACCATTCCTGATACAGGCCAAGATGCCATTGGCCTTCTGTGCCAGCTGGGCAACTGCTGGCTCACGCCCAGCCAGCTGTCAACCAGCACTGCTAGGTCCCTCTCTGCCAGGTTGCTCCCCAGCCACTCACCCCCTAGTCTGTAGCACTGTCTGTTCAGGTTCTCCTGAAGGACCTCCTGGCCTTAGTTCATCCTCCCTAACTTTGATACTTACATTGAGATCCCAGTTGCCCAAACTCCTTTTATATTCAGTGAAAGAGAGAAGCATCTCCAAAAAAAAAGCATTTCAGATAAGCTCATCAAACCTGCCCATTTCTCAATGTTACTTACAAAGGAAACCAAAGGAGTTTTTAGCTGTGTTTTGTATCACTAACCTAGTCTAAATAACTACACAAAGTTCTGCTTCAGCTCTTGGGAGTCACTCCTATGTTCTGATTGTCTGATGGAGAGACTAGGACTGACCACACATTGGCCCAATTCTGTTCATCTCATACTTTATTGTCCATGTAAAGGAAGGGGCAATGGATCACCTTGACATGAGGAAGAACTTGAGTGTAAGGGTCACAGAACCCCTGGAGCAGGCTGCCCAGAGAGGTTGTGGAGTCTCCTTCTCTGGAGACTTTCCAGCCCTATCTGGATGTGTTCCTGTGAGATACTCTGCTCCCGCTCTGGTAGGGGGGTTGGACTTGAAGCTTTCCAGCAGTCCCTTCCAACTCTTAACATCCTGTTATCCTGTTGATATCCCTTGAAGATACTAATTTAGGATCTAAACCTCTATCACTTGTCCCTATCCCCTTCTGCCTCAACAAGTTTTTTTATCCCAGGGGAATAATTTCTGAAAAAGCAATAAGCAAAGGCAGGGCTTGGTTTGGAATTACAATTTTATTAACCACTGCTGATGCTCTGCAATTACCACTTCCACAATTCTCCACTGGGGTGAAACATAACAAGCACTTAAAAGAGTACCTAGCAACAGGTTAGGACAGAGAGTGAAGAACGACAATTACAAGAGGAATTAAAGTAGGTGGTAAATAAGTGTCTCACTGATATTTGGTCACAGTGCAGGGTTTAGCACCTACACTCCTATGCAAAGCTCCACAAAGTCTTTCAGCACCCTGAGAAGTCAGTCATTAGGTTTCACACCCTTTCAGCTCTGCCACATTGCTCAGGAGGAACCCATTAATTCATTCACAGTTGCTAGGTTTACTTGGAAGTCTCCCATCACAAAGCAGTTCAGCATGACCTGCCCTCTTGTAGCTGAAGGGAGCCTGCTGGAAGGCTGCAGAGACACTCTTCATAGGAGTGTCCAGAGACAGGATAGGGGGGGATGGTTTGAAGCTGAGGGAGAGTAGGTTTAGACTGGAGCTGAGAAGTTCTTCAGCGCAAGGGTGGCAAGACTAGAATAGGCTGCCCAGAGAGGCTGTGGATGTGGATGAACTCCCTGTTCAAGACTATGCTGGATGAGTCCTTGATGAGTCTAGTTGTGAGGCATCTTTGCCCATGGTGGGGAGACTGGAGGAAATGATCTCTAAGGTCCCTTCCAACCTAAGCCATTCTATGATGCTCCACAAAAGCCTGGTTAGATCTCCCTGGGAAGGATGTGAAGGGGATTGATCACTTCACAGTGTAATGCAGTCAATAAAAACTGCATCCATTCCTTCACCATGCCTGTATAAAATCTCCTTTCCCAGCCAGAAGCCCACCTGAGTTTATAGCTGAGTTGCCCTCTGTCACTGCAGGACCCCTGATGTGCAGTGCTTCAGGGTACTTTGGCAATGCTTTGTACATCCTGAGTTTTGTTAGGGCTGAAATCACTGCACATGAAGAGCAAGATGGCATCACAATATATTCCCTGTCTCTCTCTCTCTCTTATAATGTTAGCTTTAAATTTAATTTGACTTTATGATTGCTACGTTTCCACTTTAGGTTGCAACAGCTTCAGCAATTCTAAACTCCCCAAAGCCACAGTAAGTGGGCTGGCTGGCTGCCTGAAATAGTTACAGGGAAGACCTCCTAAATATTACCATTTTCCTCTGGGCATGCTAAAGGCTTGGAGATATTTGCAACAGCGGAAATCCCTATATGTAGGCAGGTAAATTAAAGAGAGAAGAGTGAAAATGATCAACTGCTTCTGTAACAATTAGAATAAGAGAGTACCAGAAATCACAACCTTCAGCCTAGCACAGAATATCTCCAAAATGCAAAGTGTTGTCATCTCTCTTCTCCTCATGCTCTGGCACTCTAAGACCAAAAAATTATTTACACAGAAAGGAAGGAATTCCAAAGGAATTCTGAAGGAAGGAAGGAATTGAGAAGGAAGGGGTGGGAGGAAGGTAGGAATTATGAAGGGAGGAATTCAAAAGGAAGCAATCTCCATAGGGGAGATGTTCAAGTCCCCAAATCATCCTCATGGGTCTCTGTTGGACTCTCTCCAGCAGATCCCTGTCTCACTTGAGCTGGGGAAGGAAGATGACTTCTGGAGATACCTCACTGATCCATGCAAAGCAGCTTCTCACCCTTTTCTGACAGGACAAGGGACAATGGTTTGAAATGAGATCGGAGAAGATTGAGATTGGATGTGGGGAGCAAGTTCTGTACCAGGAAGGTGCCAGAACACTGCAACAGGTTGCCCAGGGAGGGAGTTAAGGTCCCATCCCTGGAGATATTCAAGTCCAGGCTGGGCAAGGCTCCGAGCAACCTGATTTAGTGGAGGATGTCCCTGCTAACTCAGGGGGGTTGGACTAGATGACCTTTGGAGGCCTATTCCAACCCAAACCATTCTTTGATTGTGATTCTGTGATGCTATGATTCTGTGATTGACTCTGTGATTCTCTGACTTTATGATCCCACAATACCCTGATACTTTGATGTGATATGTTTCTCATTAAGAAAAATGAAGAGTAGGGAGATGTTCAGCTTTACCTGGAACAATTCAGGAACATTTCAATTGGTTGACAACAACAACAAAAAAAGGACATAAAGAAAAGCTTTTAATTTTCCCAAACAAAGCAGACTGGGCTTGAAATCCCCAATATCTCCCACATCCATTCACATGCAGTCCAAGCTAGGGGTTGGTTGGTTGTTATTTTTTTTTCCCTGGATGACATTTTAAGGACAGGCTGCCAAGCCCATCTGTCCCCTCCTTTGCAGTTAATTTTTGTTTTCCTGAGCTTTCCACATGCTGTTCCATCTTATGGTAGAGAACAGTTCGTTTTCTTTCTGCAATGGGTGTCCTTTCTAAGGATGTGCTGCCCTCCCAACCACCTGGGGAGCTGCGACCTTCACACAAAATTACAGCTGATCGATATTTCTGAGAAATAACCAAAATGAATAAACTCAGACATGCAACAACTCAAAAACTCAGGTCCAATACAATTCAGAGGGCATCTTAAAAGAGAAACACCCAAAGTCAGAGGACAGCTTCGGCCTTTGAATTTCCATGGCATTATTAAGGCTATTTGCAACTGCCTAATGGATTTCATGACCACTTTCGCAAACATCTCCACTACAAGTGCTGAAAACATTGCCTCAAGCCCTAAGTAGCTACAGAAGCTGTAGCTGGTAAGACCTCACCTGTGGCACTGCGTCCAGCTCTGGAGCCCTCAGCACAGGAAGGATATGGACCTGATAGAGCAGGCCCAGAGGAGGGCCACAAACATGATTCAGTGGGTTGAGGCACCTCTGCTACAAGGATGGGATGAGGGAGCTGGGGGAATTCAGCCTGGAGAAAAGAAGAGAAGGGCTACAAGAAGGCTGCAGAGGGACTGTTTGCAAAGGCCTGCAGGGACAGGATGAGGGCAATGGTCTGAAATGAGAGCAGAGCACATTGAGATTAGATGTGAGGAACAAGTTCTGCACCAGGAGGGTGCTGGAACATTGCAACAGGTTGCCCCAGGGAGATAGCTGAGATTCCACCTCTGGAGATATTCAAGGTGAGACTGGACAACCTCTAAACAAGCTGATCTAGTAGAGGATGCCCTTGCTCACTGCATGACTGTATGACCTTTGGAGGTTCATTCCAACTCGAACCATTCTACAACTCTGTGTAACAGATATGACCACTCAAATAGTTCTGATGTATCTTCAAGAAGTGGAGACCTCCGCCCTCTAAACATGGTCTTGAGGCAGGATTCTGCATGATTGCAGCTTTGTTTTGAAGATTCTCTACTACAGCGAAATTAACTTTTTTTTTTTTTAAACTGCAGAAATGTAACAAAATGCAGACTCATTTTGCCTTTCCACTAGCAGAAGAGCTGAGCCATAGCTTTTTTAGGAAACTCTAGGAGCAAAACTTCAGACATTATCGTATTCGAAAGCCATTCCCACTCCCTCAGAGGAAACTGAATCACTTTGCCTTGGAAATAGCAGCAGCTGAAAAACATCCTTCAGCGTAACAACTGCAATAAATCTTTGTCATCAGATCTTCTAGCATCTCCTCATAGCCTTCACTGCAGCGCAACAGGTTGCTACCTTCTTAGGACATGAAACACCATCTAAGCATCATAGATTACTGGACTCTCACAGTGCATTGCCTTGGATTTGTGTTTTTAATTCCCAGCATGCTTAGAGTAGGGATCACAGAATACCAGGGCCCAGAAGGGCCCTATGTCCCTTGTCTGCAGAGAAGGAGACTCCA
>VWYK01051283.1:10565-24945 GCA_013399775.1 Semnornis frantzii | reverse complement strand
TTAAAAAAGAAAAAAAAAAAAGAAAGCATTGCTAAGCATGACTTTACTCTTCTGCATGTGATATCAAACAGAATAAAATATGCAAAGCAATAGACTGAAGAAAAAAAAAATGAAAAAGGAGCTTTGATCTAAAGCACCATTGTTCTAAAGGCCACAACAAACACAAGCAAGGACGCATGAAGCTAAATTGCCTAACTGTACAGGCATTACACTCTTTCACCCACAGGTCGTCACCTAATCATCACTATGGGTATCACTTCCAACAATACATAGATGTCCACATAAATCTACACACAACTCAGGGCTATGAAAGCTGGGGGAGACTGGAAACAGTACAGTTTTGAGAGGATTCAAGTTAACTCACAAAGAGCCTCAACTTTCTCATCCATTTATGTACATCCTTCATATACTTGAGAAGAATAAATGTACTTACAACTGAAAATCTCCAGTGGTATATTCCATACTCTTTTGCTTATTAGTGGTTTTTCTTAAAAGTACCATAAAAATATTAAAATATCAATAAACAATATGAATAAACATAAATAATTTCATGTATTTATTACACTTATTATATCTAATAATGAATATATAGGTAATAACTAAAATAAAAATATATTAATAGATATAACCAAAATATAAATAAAACTATTAAAATATTAATAAATAATTTTGAAGTACTTTTCTATTACCATAAAAAATAATTTACATACATGTTTCACATGAACACATCCTGACTATAATTAGGATATTCCAACCTGACAATATTTGTATAATGCTTCTACATTTTTAAGATATATTAATCAATAAAGAAAGGTGAACAGATTAGATAATTTCAGGGAGAGAGACACATTTCACACTCTTTTGCTAACAAAAAATCTTGAATAGAAATGAAAATTGCATGAAAAATTCAAAGGCCCTGGAAGCAAGAATTGTCTTGAATTTCACTCAGTGAAACTATAAAGTAGTAGAAGTCCTGCCCTATTTTAAATTTATTTTAACCTTTGGTAGGGAGTTGCTATCAGCACGTGATGGTAAAAAAGAGGTTCTGGGAGGGAAAACTAAAACCCTGTCCAGTACTTATTTTTCCATGACTTATTTCCCTTATAATTTAATGCAACTGTGTTTTGGATAATACTAAAAATGTTACTTACAATATTTATAAATTACTACAGGAGAAGAAGTTGCTGTCTACACTGCTGTCTCTACAACTACGTGAAAGGAGGTTGTAGCCAGGTGAGGTTGAGCTCTTCTCCAAGGCAATCAGCAACAGAACAAGGGGACACAGTCTCAAGTTGTGCTGGGGCAGGTCTAGGCTGGATATTAGGAGGAAGTTCTTGCTAGAGAGAGTGACTGGCATTGGAATGGGCTGCCCAGGGAGGTGGTGGAGTCACCATCTCTGGAGGTGTTGAAGAAAAGCCTGGATGAGGCACTTAGTGCCATGGTCTGGTTGCTTGGCTAGGGCTGGGTGCTAGGTTGCACTGGATGAGCTTGGAGGTCTCTTCCAACCTGGTTGATTCTATGATTCTAAGTATACTTTGTGAGTGTCATAGATTCACAGAATGGTTTGAGTTGGAAGGGACCTCGAAGATCATCTAGTTCCAGCCATCCCTGACATTGCGGAAGGGGAAGTTGTCCACTAGACCAGGATGTTCAAGGCCTCCTTCCACTAGACCAGGATGTTCAAGGCCTCATCCAACCTAGCCCTGAACACCTCTAGGGAGCGGGCATCCATGACCCTCTCATGCAACCTATTCCAGTGTCTTACCACCTTCACCCTAAAGAGGTTTTTCCTAACATCCAGTCTAAATCTACCCTCCTCAAGCTTAAATCCATTTCTCCTTCTTCTGTAACTACAAATCATTGTAAAAGTCAGTTCCCAGCTTTCCTATGCTTTTTGGCTAGTCTAAACTGTGGGGTTTTTTTCTGGACTAAAAGACATTAGCTTGTTTACTTCAGTAAAGCCATTTCCAGGCAGTAATGGACAACACTGGGTGATTTTAAGTTGAGGCACTAGAGCACTGTGAAGAGGGATCACACTGCAGCTGAGATTGTTGTGAAATCTCATAAAAACAGGCATTTTCTTTTTCTTCTAGACAGTTGTTAATAGTTTTGGAGTCACTAGGAAGCATGTGTCATTTCTTCTACTCTATAAGTACTTGCACAGAGCTATTAAGATGTTAAATATTTCAACATTTGGAGAAGAGAAGTTGGGTTATTTATTGTCATTTTGAAAAAGCATTGGAAGGAAACAAGTCTGAAGTACCACTTAATATCTTGACCAAGATGGCTAACTAACAGAGGAGGTGAAAACTGTATTGAATTACTTGCTCAAGATGAAGAGGGAAACTTTCCTCAGAACAAGACACTGATCCTGGACTTGGCAACATCATGATCTACTCCTCCATCTTCACTGCCTCATAAAAATAGTTTGCATCTTCTGTGCTCAGAATGAATGAGTTTACTCCTAAAACATGTATTTCTTTTATTTCTTGTAAAATTTGCATTTCTTGTATAGCTTTCCTACTGCACTGGAAGTGTAGACCCAGATGCAGGACCTTGCACTTGGTCTTGTTGAACCTCATGAGGTTGGCTTGTGCCCGCTTCTCCAGCCTGTCCAGGTCTCTCTGGATGGCATCCCTGCCCTCCAATGTGTCTGCTGCACCACACAGCTTGGTGTCATCAGCAAGCTTGCTGAGGCTGTACTCAACGCCTCTGTCCATGGCACTGACAAAGATGCTGAACAAGACTGCTCCCAAGACCGATCCCTGAGGAACTCCACTTGTCACTGCCTCCACTTCAACATGGAGCCATTGACAGCCACTCTTTGGGTGTGGCCATCAAACCAGTTCTTTATCCATCTAGTGGCCCACCCATCAAACCCATGTCTCACCAGGAGATCAGGATGTGGTGCGTGACAGAGTCAAAAATAATCTTTGTAAATAGAATAGAAATAATACTAACTTAGAAATAATAATTTAGAATAGAAATAATCTTTGGAAATAGAATTTTGGTTTCACACAGCTGTATCACTTTATATATCTATATATTTCATCTGTGTGTATATATATATATATATATATACACAGATATGTATATACATGCATATATACAGATGAAATATGAACTCTAACCAGAAAGCATTCATTTTCTCCTTACAACAATGTTTTATGTAGAAAAAAAAAAATAAAGACATACATGAAATATAGTCTCTTACCCCAAAAATTAGAACATGTCAGTTGTATTTTCTTGTGCTGTTCTCTCTTTCCTCAGTTTCCTTTCTATAACAACGACCCAAATTTTTCTGTCAGGGTAATTAGACTAACCTAGTTACTGGTCAGCACTTTCTTTTCAGTTCTTATGCAAGCTGCAAATGAGCAGTTTGTCAAAATGCAGAGATCTTCATATTCAAGTGGCAGAGGAAGTCAAGCCTGAATATTTCATGTACGTTTAAATGTGCGCTCAAGCAGTGACATGGAAATCAGGAAAGCAGCTACTAATGATCTGGCTCCATTAACAAATACTCATTTGGATGGCAAGTGACCTGACAGAGAGAAAATGCAATTTTGGCTGCCAATATGATTAAAAAAAAAGGGCTGCTCTTAGTGCTATATAAGGCTTATAATCAATTATAACTTTTATTGGCTCAATTCAGCTATGTTGTAACCAATTAAACCTCTATTTTGAATAAAGAAAGGAGCATAGTGGGTTTTACAGAACCCCCTCATGTACAGTTCCTTTATCTTATGCTATTAATATCACCTTGGTTACTACACTGATGGAGCTTATTCCTGACATACTGGTTTTAGCTTTTGCCTTGTTAGCCTAAAGTGTTCCAAAACACTTTCACCAGCAGAGGTAAAAGTGTCTGTCTTCTGGACATTAAATTAAACTCCATTTACATAAAACAACAAAATCATTCTAGACAATGACCAGAATATAACCTGATTCTCATACCTTACTTTACACTGAGTAGAAACTTCATGCTTAAATAGTAATCTACTGTTATCTACAAATGCTTACGAATATCGATTATGAAATTGATTATTATTTTTTTAACACTTAATAACCAACACGCTTAAATCCATTATGCCACAAATCACAGAAGTTAATGAAGAATTGTTCATTTCCCCAAAGGGCTTTGAATCTTAAAGAAAATTGACCATACAGAAGGTTAATGTCTCTATCGCAGTAGTACCACTTTGTCCTCTTGGGACATCAATCTTAAAAAGGACAGACTCTGCCCAGTGAGCAATCCTCTTGAAGCTGACTGAAAACACTGTGTCAAGAAGATGAAGCATATCGGGCTCCATGCTTAAACAAGCAAAAGTTTACAAATAATCTTTAAATCACAGCCCTGATTTGTTCTTCGGATCTCACTGACAGATTGAAAAGCAGAGTTTGCTTTTAAATAAAGGCTAAATTCTCTGTTTCTTTGGGCCTGTATTGGTCCTGATCCCTGCGCTTTGCAAGCACATACGAAGATATGACTATTTGATTTGTGAGTGTCTTTTTCAATAATAAGGCTTTCTATAGCAGGAACCCAAAGGAATAAAGCAAGCTGTGGATTTCAGTTAGAAAATAAGGTGGTAAGCATGCATAGTGACTAGGGGATGGGCAACAGAGGATCCAGAGATTGAAGCTGGAGCAGAGCATTTTGGAGTGTCAAGAAGTGAAAATAGAATGAGTTAAAACAGAAGGGGTGTTTAGAAGCAGAAAAGTGGGGCTGGAGATGGGATAACAGTGAGCACAGGAAAACCAGTAAGGAAGTTTAATCATGAGGCACAAAGGAAGGTATGTGGTTGAGACTGGGTGAACTTTTCCTTCTCCTACTCTTCTTACTCGAACTTTTCAAGAAATGAGTAGTTCAGAAACACAGATGGGTGTGGTGGGTGCATGAGAAGGCAGTAGGAATAAGATCAGGTCCTCTCAAAGGACTGTCCTTGTCCTTCTTAATATGAGTGCTAAGAGATGTGTAATGGAAGGGTAGTTAATTAATGCTAGATGGTATTTTTTCCAAATTAATATTGATTATTTATTTTCAATATGACCACTAATTTTAATAATAATCAGGCTCTTCTGCAACGGTCACGGAAACTTTATATAAATAATGGCATAAGATCTAGAACAAATAACTAGCAATAATATAACATTAATTGAACTTAATTGAACTGGAAGAGAATGTTCCTGCAGTCAACACATTGCTTGTGGTTAATTATACCGCTTGTCCACTAGATGGACTCAGGGAGCTCCTTTCTGTTTATGGCAGAAGGCAAGGATGAATTACGAGAGGTTTTAAGTATTTACTTACAAGTATTAGTCTCCCAACTCATGGGGCAGCTACAGCTTCAGACAGTACCCAAACACTTGCAGAGGGTTCTGTTTATGTTTTCTTAGCCACCGAGGCTTGCAATTCTTCCCAGCTTCACAGGCTGCTGGAGAAATGAAGCAGGTGATCTCTGACCTTATCCTGGCTCCTTTGGATGATCTGTGTGTCCCTTCAAGGGCTCTTCATCTTGGCAGGTATAGGCAGGATGTCTTGTGATGTGCAGTCTTGCCACAGTATCACACTGGCTATGCCAGTCCACTCATGTGGAGGCGTTTAAAGCCTGTTCCTGGTAAACTCAAGACAGGCAATTTCCAGGCAGTTCAGGAGAGCTAACCTATAGTTTAGCAAAGCATAATGCTGCAGAAGGCAATGGCAGAATTACTGCCATTAAAAGAGAACAATGTTAGCAGGCAGCAGAGCAGGCAAGCAAGCACAGCTACAAGGTCAGAGCATGTTGTGTTACCTACTCATCTCCTTTTATCAATACAGACTGAGACTAATGGCCTTTGGACACAAAATAGCCAATCAGAACGGCAGTTAGCGAAGCCTGACCATATTAGGTGAGGCCATAGGCTTACTTTTACCTTTTTAGGGCAGGACATAGTCCTTACACGAGGCAGGCACAAATCAAGTTTACGTACCTTGTTTACCACAGTATGTAAACAGGAGCAAAGCAAGTCTGGTCAAGCCAAAGTCCTTTAGACTCAATGACTCCAGGGTTTTTTGTCCTCTTTCCCATGGTTGCTTCTCCCCAAAACAGAAGGAAGGAGAGCAGAAAAACATGTCTAGGTAAGCCAGGACATGTTCAGGTCTATTTTGGTTTATTCGGGCCTATCGTGACAAGATGAAGAGCTACTTTTCAGCAATATTAAACCAGAGCATGCTCTACCAGGTACAAAGACTTTGAATGGTAATGCTTATAATGAGTACCCCAACATAGTGTTTTATGGACCACCAAGAAGAAACAGCCATTCTGCTTCTGCACACATGCAGTAACTTCAGCAGGCTTTGGGCCCAACTTTTGGGAAGAATCATTGTTTATCCTTACTGTCATCAACTAACAGACTAGTCAAGGTGCTTTCACATCTCTCTTTCACTAGTAAAGTATTAAATAGTTTATTCAAAACTTATTCCTGGAAGTACCCCAGACTCCAGCACTTAAGGAAATTACCATCTGAATGGCTTACTAGAATCTCAGCTTGAAGAATGCTTACCCATAGTCAAAAGATTACAGATTTATAGTTACACTTACTGGAGTAAATTTCCATGGATTGAGTGTCAGTTGCAGAAAAATAAAATATCCATTAAAGTATTTTTCTACCCTGTAACTCCTTCTGGCTAAGTAAGCATAAGCTAAAAGAGTCAAACTACATTTTCATCCTGAGCTCAATTTGATTTTCAGTGCTCACCACTAATGAAATATCTAAAAGTGATTTATTGGAACATAGCAGCTATATTTAAGCACCAGCCAAAACAATTACATTTAATTAAAATTAAGGTCAAAGAAACACAACAAACTAATGTGACACTTCAGACATCAGTCTGGGATAGATGTTATGTTCGTTGATTATCAATTAGGTACAGTAAACACAAATGTGTTCAGCAGGCATTTTTCAGTGAAGCAGTTGAGGCAAACAAAGAAGTGTTGTGCCTGAAGATATTCTCACTTTCTCTGGATTCAAAATCATCCTGCACACTGTGTTGTTCTTTCTATCCTTAACCTACTTCAGTGATTTATTCTTTTTCCTTGAGGAAAAAGTATTCTGCCAGAAGCTCTCACTGGAGAGCCAGAGAAATTCAAAATCGTGGGGGAAGGGGTTTAGTTTTTAATGTGTTGTTTCATCTCTTCACCTTGAAAACACAAAAAGTCTTCTTGTCACAAGCCTTAGGCTAATCGGGCTGTGAGAAGTATTTGAGCATCTTATACATGGTTGCATATCGGCAAGCTTGGAAAAAGGATTTACTATGAAATGGTTAGTTGCTTAGTCCTTTCTGTAGCAAAGATTACACAACTGTGATTTCCCTGTTTGTTTTCAAACATAAGCCGTTTGCTTACAAAGGTATCTTTCAAAACGAGGCACTTTCACACTGTATATTTATTTAACAAGGCAAATACCTTAAGGCTTGATGGCAGTTTTCTTCTAAACTCCTTGATGATCAGAAGAAAAGGGTACTGTATGAATAAACTGCTGCTCCGAGTGTCCCCTGACAACGAGGATTCTGTCATGTCCAAAACGCCTTCAAGTCCCTCACATCTGGAGTCAAGATAATGATCTGCAAGTGGTGTAAATGGCTACAGGATCTTGCCTTCAGTCTCCCTGGATGTTTTGTTTCCCAAAGCTCTAAACAAAGCAACAAAGAGAAACCCTGCCAAGCACATTCTTTTGTTTCTCACTTGTAAAAATAACCACGGAAATAATGCAGAAACAGGGACTCCTGCAGCCTCTGCCTGTCAGGCAGGGACAGTAAGCAGGACCACATCACCCACCTGAAATGCCCTGCAGAGACCTTCAAGCTCACAACAAGTCCTTTGGGTGCATATGTGCTACGATGTGCATGCCATGTACAAATACTAGCCAATGTGCTGAGGTCATTGCTCCTACTTAGCTGAAACCTATCCCCTAGCTCACAAATTCTCTACTTCTAGTTCAGGTGCAACAGTGCTCATTCAGCACAAGTACAAACAATGCCGTTCTGGGGATCTCTGCTCAGCCAATAAATGCCTGCACAGCTCCAATAGAGAGAACTGCTGATCTCCGCTGGGGACTCCTGGTGATGCCTCAGTTTAAATAGCAATGGGGGAATTGCTGCTCTGAAGCCTCAGACTTTTAGGGATGCTGCATGAGGCTTACAGGAAAATACAAGTGGGGAAAAAAAGCTTTGTGGCAGAGCACAGGGGAAAGGATGACTTACCCCTTTTGTGCATTCATTGGAACAACACATCTTTGGGGACATGCCAGACTCAATCTGAATACAAATCAGAAAGCATTAGCGTAGCTGCAGGGGCTACAGCCAACCAGGCTAAGTGCAAAAGCAGAGTAAAGGGGGAGAATCACCTCCCTTGCCCTGCTGGCCACGCTTCTCTTGATGCAGCCCAGGACTCGGTTTGCTGTCTGGGCTGCATGCGCACACTGCAGGCTCATGTTGAGCTTTTCATCAACCATAAAAGACATGAACAGGTACAGACAACGTGCTTGCTGCTGCTGCCATTGTTTCTGCTTTATCATGCTCTCTTCTTCTGGCAGTCCTACTGCCTCATTGCATCCTGCCATGCTCTACAGCATTATGTTTGCTAAGCTATATGCTAGCTCTGCTGCACAACAAGCCCTTTGGGCCTGTCTGCCTGGAAACTGCTTCAAGTTTACCAGGAATAGTCACCAAAAGCCTCCATGCAATAAGGTTGCTTAACCAGTCTGACACCTGCCAGACTTTTACCAAGACTTTAGATCTGCAAGACATCCTGTCTGCCCCTCTGCAAGCCTCCCTGATGAGTCTGGAGCCAGAAGGAACCAGGACCAGGTCAGAGATTGTCTGCTTCTCTCCCAGCACCTCAGTTAAGAGCCTGGGAAGATCAGAAGCCCCTTAGTGGCTGAAAAGACACTGACAGAACTCCCTGCAAGTGTTTTGGGTACTGTCTGAAAACTGTAGTTAGCCCCATGAGTCAGGAAATAATATTTTGTGAGTAAATACTCAAAAGCCTCTTTAGAAAATCTTTAACAAATTTCTGTGATTGAATATAACTGAATCCTAACCTTCTGCCTTAAAGCAGAAAGGAACTTCCTGAGTCCATCCAGTGGGCAAGCAATATAACTGACTGCAAGAAAACCTCTTGCCAGTTCTAATGGTTTAACGTTGTATTATTGCTAGTTATTCATTCTAGATCCAGTTATTCCTTTATATAATGTTTTCATGACCGTTGCACAGAACCAACTGTTATTAAAAATTACTGGGCAGGTGGCGAGAGAGTCCTGAATATAAAAGTTAATAAACAATATTAGTTTTGAAAAAAATCCCATCTTGCATTAATACCCTCCATTACAGGGCTAGAGCAGGCTTACGCTCTTCCGCTTTCTTCTGAAGGTGGAAGAAAGCTGACCACTTCTGCAGGTGGATCCAGATTGGACTTTGGTCTTCAGACAACTTTGTGTGCTGCCATGTATCTCCCAAAAGTGTCAAAGATAGTAAGAACTAAGAGAGGAAACAGGCATGCATTATGCTGAATCTTCTAAGATTTGGCTAGGTAGCCTTCATTTCAGCAGATCTGCCTGATTCATTCCACCAAGTTATCATTCACTATGTGCCAAAAACACCCTGTGGCACTCAAATGTCCAAGAATAAATGATGACAGATCAGAGAGTCTGGAAGGGATCTCCACAGATCATTTGGCCCAACAGTTCTCAAAGTAGGCCCAGGTTCGAAGTTAGATTGGGCTTTGTAGGTCTGTGGCCAGCCAAATTTTGACCATCTCTGAGGATGAGACTTCATAGCCTCTAGTGGCTCTGTTCCAGTTTCTGACCTCCCTCACTACTGAACGTGTTTTCCTTACTTCTCACATTTTCTGGGCTACAATTGTGTTTGTTACCCCTCCTCACCCAATTCCCCGAATTAAATATTTGCAGAAAGCTGATAGGTGCCCTCAAAGTCAGTTCTACTCCAGCTGGATCAGCCTCAGCTCACTCAACCTAACCTTACAGGACAAGCACTCCAGTCGCATCATCTTGAGGACCTCCTCAGAACTCCCTTGAGCTCATCAATGTCCTTCCTGCACTGCAAACTGGAAACTCAGCACAGATGTGATCTCAGAAGTGCCAGAAGGAAAGGAGGAACCATTTGCTTCACCTTCTAGTGTTAGGACTTGTCAGCTTGGGGTGGATGATAAGGACCAGACCTGTGTTTTACAAACTTTAAAAGACAGTAAGTTTAATGCAGAAGAGTTGTTTATCAAATCCTGCAATGTAGGAGGCATTTGCTGAAACGAGTTTTAAAAACATCAGTTTAAAACAGTCAAACAAAAGTATTTCTACACACAGCAGGTAGTGAATTTGTAAAATTTATTGCCACAGGAGGCTGAGGATACAGCATCATCAGGCTCACAAGGGATAAGATACATTCATGAACAGAAGATGCTAAAAATGCAGAGCAGGGATGTAGATACTGCTGCTATTTCAGCTGCATTTGTGGATGCTAGGAAGCATGAAGAGACCTGGAAAAATAGTTGGGCTTGCACACAGTTCCTGAACAGCCTCTCTTTTGGTCACTGCTGGAGTCAGATGCACCTCTGGTCATTCTTTATTCTTTTGCTCAACTGAACCATGTGGGAAGCTATTAAGCCTAGACTTATTAAATAAAAGACACACAGGACAGTAACTGAGCCCTCTTATATGAGAGATTGACTTTGCCATGCTGAGAATCATGAGGAGTCAAAACATACCATATCCAAAATTGTTGTCTTGTAGAAGTTAAACAAGAGAACCATAAATTCCAGTTCAGAAGAGGATTTATTGCTAGTGATTTCTGTGGGTTGAAGGAGTCTGACAACCCTGCAGGATGTGGTCCTAGTGGCAGCATTGGTAAATCAAGTATATCCAGTTGCTTATCATCTCCAAAAAAACATTAAGCCATGAGAAACATAGTTAAATATGCAGGTCTGAGAGGGTCTAACACAGACATTTTTGACAACATTTTTCTTACTTAAGCACATTTCCTTTTATTTTCTGTTACCAAACAATTGCATAAATTCTCATTTATATTCTGCTGTTCAGGTACTTGCTTTGAATAGGTCATCAGGCACATTTAGCATTCATTTACAAACTTTGGACACTTTGGGAGTTAGATTGCCATACTGGATTTGTGTGAGCTGGAGTTAATTCACCCAAGAGTATCTTTCTCATGCTGTGTCTTTAGTGATGTAGCTGGGCATTGTAACACAGCAGTGTTTTGGCTACTGCCAAGGCAAGCACACAGGCTGTCCTTTTCCAACATCACCCTCCTCTCACCAACAGTAGGCTGAGGGATGGGCAAGATCTTGGGAGGGGACACAGACAGGCCATCTGCCCCAAACCCTGAAGAAGTATTGCATGACATATGGAATCAACTCAA
Source organism: Semnornis frantzii (assembly GCA_013399775.1). Lineage (NCBI taxonomy): Eukaryota > Metazoa > Chordata > Aves > Piciformes > Ramphastidae > Semnornis > Semnornis frantzii. The sequence goes on along the minus strand of VWYK01051283.1, from coordinate 13,520 downwards.
ATGTAAAAGCTAAATGAAAGAAGGAAGTGAAGGACGATCACTGATGGTGTCTGTCCTCCAGAGCATCCACTATGTGTATTGAAGCCTGTTTCCTGAGAAGTGACTGATGGGCAAGAAACTCAACGGGAGTCAGCAGTGTGCACTTGCAGCCCAGAAAGCCAACCAGAGCCTGGGCTGCATCAGGAGAAGTGTGGTCAGCAGGGTGAGGGAGGTGATTCTCCCCCTCTACTGCGCTCTGGTGAGACCCCGCCTGGAGTACTGCATCCAGTTCTGGAACTCCTGGGATAAGTGGGATGTGGAGATGCTGGAATGTGTCCAGAGAAGGGCCATGAGGATACTCAGAGGGCTGGAGCACCTCTGCTATGCGGACAGACTGAAAGAGTTGGGGCTGTTCAGTCTGGAGAGGAGGAGGCTCCCAAGTGATCTTCTTGTGGCCTTCCAGGATCTGAAGGAGACCTACAAAAAAGCTGGGGAGGGACTTTTTAGGCTCTTGGGTAGTGAGAGGACATAGAGGAATGGAGCAAAACTGGAGGTGAGGAGATTCAGCCTGGCCATGAGGAGGAAGTTCTTGAGCATGAGAGTGGCGAGAGCCTGGCATGGGTTGCCCATGGAGGTGGGTGAGGCCCCATCCCAGGAGGTGTTTAAGGCCAGGCTGGATGAGGCTGTGGGCAGCCTGATGTAGGGTAGGGTGTCCCTGCCCATGGCAGGGGGGTTGGAACTGGATGATCTTTGTGGTCCCTTCCAATCCTGACTGATTCTATGGTTCTATGACTGAATGTCATCTGCTGATGGGAAGCAGAGAACAACATCTTTGTTTGCTCCTCCTTCTGTGGGTTGCCTTTGCTTTTGTTTTACATCCTATTAAATTGCTTCTATCTTGACTCACAAGTCTTTTGTTACACTTCCCCTCTCCCCTGTCCATCTAACAAGGTAAGTGATAGAGCAGCTTTGATGGGCATCTGGTCCCCAGTTAGGGTTAAACCACTACAGCTACGTACACACAAAAGCAGGGGGAAGGGAAACAGGAAAAAAGCCCATATGTGACAGAAGAATCCAAAAGTTTCCTCTTCGCTAATTACTTTTAGAGAAAGAAATATAGAGAACTGCTTTTTTAGGTAGGTTCAAACAAACAATTTTCAGCAAGTAAAATCTGAAAATGCTGTGGAAGAGAAAATCTTTCTGTAATAGCTATGCACGGCTCCATTTCCATGAAATGGAAAAGAAGTTTTATAAAGGAAGAAGTCAAAATATGTCAGAAAAACAAACTTCAGCACAGCATCAAGGTGGAAGTAAGCTGAGTTTCGCTCTGAAAGAGACACTAGGTAAGGAATTATAAAAATGCAAATTTTCTGATTCCTCTTCCTCATTAAGACAGGAATGCATTTCAGCGTGGTTATAAATAGCTTACTAGAAGCAAAACTATGATCTGCTCAGGTATAGTATTATCCACTCAGGTATGGTATTACAGTGAAGAAGTTTGTCAGTCATAGCACTGAAAGAATTTGTTCCGGTAAAAGAGCCTAGTGAAACTGTGCTTTCTGCAAAGCAAGACCATAAGGTTTTGCTAGCTCAGATATGTCTGGGAAATATTTTTTTTACCTTCTTTAAAAAAGCCAAGGAAATTATTTTCGGTTTTACTGACCAAAAAAAAAAAAATTTAAACAAATAAAAAATAAAAGGAAAAAAGAAAAAGACAAAGAAAAAGAAAAAAAAATATACAGAAAAAGAGAAAAAAAAGAAAAATCAAAGCCACCACATCCTAAACAAGATTGTCATGCTCAGAAGAATATTCATACATCTGTATGCAGATTTAATTCATCCCCCTTCCAGGCACTTATAAAAGATGATCACAGCAACTATGTTAACAAGTAGTAAGAACTATACTGCTTTTGCTGTAGGAAGTGACCATTCTTCTGCATTTCAGCTCATCCTGGAAATAAAAAGGTCATTCAAAATCACCTATTTAGATTCTAATTTGTGCTGACCACTGCAGAAGTGGTTTCAGTTCACTCCCTCAGCCAAAGCCAGCTGAGAGCAAGACACCTGAGCAGTTGCCATGAATCAACTTGAGAAATACTGCATGAATTGTTTTCAGTCGTGTAAACGTAAGTGAAAAACTACTGGGAATTAAAAAGAAGGTGGATGTACAATCCATAAGGATGAAAGAAATGAGAAATCAGCATAAAGACACAGTTCTGCAGGGTAGATGAGCTGGCCTGTGAAATCTTCAGTTCTAACAGTGCTTTGTGCCCATCAATTACACGCTGTTGTATGGAGCTCTTAGTACTGTCTTATCTATTGACTAAACACCCTTCTCCAAACCAAATGAGCCATCAGTTTGAGAAATTTTCCTACTACAGCCTGCTAAAACTGACCTTTAGATGATTCACATGAGAATAAAGGACATCTTATTATTCAGCCGGTATTTTTGTGAGGCCACACCAGGAACTGCCAGTCTTAGACTAAGCACAATATTTCTTCTTAAGAGAGTCTCTGAAGATTTGCAATTAATCATGCTCTTGAGTAGTATATAATCTGGCAGAAAATAATCAGAAAACACATGGGGAAAATTAATCCCTGAGGCAACTTCTCTTTTTATAAAACAGGGTAAAATGTGGCCCATTTAAGTAAGTTTCTACAAACCAATGTAGAGTATATGCAGGAATACAGATAGTACTTTGGTAAAGGGAAGGGCAGCTGGGAGCTTTGTATGTAGAGTGAAGTTTTTGTGTATGTAGGCCAAATAGTCTTAAAACGTCGCTTGTTATGACAATGTTTGTAATATCAAAACCACATTCATCCATCTTCTATTTCGTAATTTCCAAGTAATCTCCAAAACTTCATGTACAAAGTCACAATAGAAGCATGGGGAAAGTTAATACCATTAGCTGCGTGGGCAGCAGGGCAAGGGAGCGGATTCTGCCCCTTTGCTCTGCTCTCCTCAGACCCCACCTG
>VWYK01051282.1:23480-37829 GCA_013399775.1 Semnornis frantzii | reverse complement strand
TATGATGCTCTGACTCTATGATTCACTGCTTCCCTGCTCCATGCACAGAGCAAGCTCTGTGGTGGCAGCCCAGGCTGCTACCTCAGCACCTTCAGACATCACCTCCTGATGGTCACGAGTGGGACTTTGGCGCCTTCTGCTTTGATCAGAGCTTAAAGAAGCATTTCTGTGTGTGCTTTGCAGCTGTTCTGGGCTGACTCTGAGAGCTTCATCCTACCTGCTTGTGACTTTCCTCAAGTCCTGCCTGTGGTTACTTATTTGCTGCTCTCCAATTAGCTCTAAGGAGATAAGACAGGTATCACTAACGTTTAAACGGAGGAGAAGAAAACATCAATTTGCATAAATTAATTAAGAGGCTGACCTGGTTACCCAAGCACTCCTCAGAGAGCAAGCCAAAACCCACCCAGTTTATTAAGTGGATACTTGGTTTGACACCTGAGTGAAGCTCAGCCCAGAGCAGACGACAGAATTAATCCACAGCAAAGAGCATCACCAGGCCCTTCCACTTCACTCATTTGGTTTTATTTTATTTCTTTTTTACCCTGAGCTATCCCAGCAATTTATTTTTAAACATATCAGCACGTTATGTTCCCTGACATTTCACATCTACAAAAACACCATATGCATTGGCAAGGGATTACTCATTGGAAGTGCCACATCGTGGATGGGAGTGGAGCTGGCAGTGTGGCTTTCCCCCACCTCTTTTGGGTCTGTGCCTTTATTGTCTGGTGGACACTCTCTTCCAGGGCATCTCAGCTGAGGGTTTGTTTTATCTCATGTTAAACAGAGGTTAGAGTTTTCTACGGGTGTGGTGAGCCCACAGCTTTGCTCTGTGAGCCTGGAGGGTGGTGGGCTTGGTCAATCCCAAGCACAAATCCAGGCTGGGCAGTGAGTGGTTGGAGAGCAGCCCTGAGGAGAGGGACTTGGGGGTGCTGGTGGATGAGAAGCTCAGTGTGAGTCAGCAGTGTGCACTTGCAGCCCAGAAAGCCAACCAGAGCCTGGGCTGCACCAGGAGAAGTGTGGCCAGCAGGGTGAGGGAGGTGATTCTGCCCCTCTACTCTACTCTGGTGAGACCCCACCTGGAGTACTGCATCCAGTTCTGGAGCCCCTGGGACAAGAAGGATGTGGAGATGCTGGAACATGTCCAGAGAAGGGCCACGAGGATGCTCAGAGGGCTGGAGCTGCTCTGCTATGAGAGACTAAAAGAGTTGGGACTGTGCAGTCTGGAGAAGAGGAGGCTCCCAGGTGACCTTCTTGTGGCCTTTCAGTATCTGAAGGGGCTACATAAAAGCTGGGGAGGGACCTTTTAGGCTCTCAGGTAGTGACAGGACTGGGGGGAACAGAGCAAAGCTGGAGGTGGGGAGAGTCAGCCTGGATGTGAGGAGGAAGTTCTTCAACATGAGAGTGGTGAGAGCCTGGCACAGGTTGCCCAGGGAGGTGGTTGAGGCCCCATCCCTGGAGGTGTTTAAGGCCAGGCTGGATGAGGCTCCGGGCAGCCTGTTCTAGGGTAGGGTGTCCCTGGCCATGGCAGGAGGGTTGGAACTGGATGATCCTTGAGGTCGCTTCCAACCCTGACTGATTCTGTGATTCTATGATTCTAAGAAGGTCAGGAGCTTGGGCTTGGTCAGGAAGGACAGGAACTTGATGGACAGGGTAGGGAGAAGGACTGCAGAGATGATTAGGGGAACTGGAAGATCCCTCTCATGAAGAAAGACTGAGAGGATTGGGGCTTTTTGGTCTGGAAAAGAGAAGACTGGGACAGGTTGCCCAGGGATGTGGTCGAGATCCTGTCTCTGGACACAAGATCAGACTCATCGTGGCCCTGGGCAGCCTGATCCAGCTGGAGATGTCCCTGCTGCCTGCAGGGAGGTTGCAGAAGATGACCTTTGTGGGCACCTTCCAACCCAATGCAATCCGTGGATCTGTAAAAGACTGAGGGGAATCTCATCAATGCTGCTCACTACTTCAAGGGTGGGTGGCAGGGGGATGGGACCAGGTTTTTTTCAGCGGTGCCCAGGGAGAGGACAAGGGGTGAGAGGCACAAACCAGAACATCAGAGGCTCCATCTAACCACCAGGAGGAACCTTTTTAATCTGAGGATGGCAAAGCATTGGAGCAGTCTGCCCTGAAAGTGCAGTGGAGCCTCCATCTCTGCAGACTTTCAAAATCCCTCTGGATGCATTCTTATGTGACCTGTTACGGGTTTAAACTGGCAGAGGGAAGATTTAGATTGGATGTTAGGAGGAAGTTCTTTACAGTGAGGGTGGTGAGACATTGGCACAGGTTGCCCAGGGAGGTTGTGGCTGCTTCCTCCCTGCAGGTGTTCAAGGCCAGGTTGGATGAGGCCTTGAGTGACCTGTACTAGTGGGAGGTGTCTCTGCCTATGGCAGGGGGTTGGAACTGGATGATCCTTGAGGTCTCTTCCAACCTTACCATTCTATGATTCCATGACCTGCCCTGGGTGACCCTGTCAGGGCAGAGGAGTTGGACTGGATGACCCTCCCCAGAGCCTTCCAACCCCTACCATACAGTGTCACTAAAATTCAGAGCTGTGCTTTGTTGCTGGAGAAGTCACTGCAAGGCAATGCCTTCCTACCTGGCCCCAACCTGCATGCAGCAACTCTTCTCCAGCCCCTTCCACACCCCTGCTGTACTTTCTGTAGTAGCATTACAGCTACTCCACCGAGCACAGCTTGGCTGCATCAGTGGCTTTAGTGCAGCTTGAAGACATTATTCACTGCAGCCAGGCGATGATTTTAGAGCCATCCCTTGATGCTCACAACCCACAGGCAGTAACTTTAATAACAGAGCTGCAAACCTCCACCAGTAGCTGTCTCATGGCTGAGTTGACAAGAGCAAATTGGTCTGAAATATCCAGGTTGTAGGGAGACAGCAAGCAGGAGGCTCTGCTGCTAGCGGGGGCTGCGTGTGGGATTACTGGAGCTGGGCTATTTCTTTACATTAAGATCTCTTTCCTCTTTGGGAAGCTGCTGTGATCTGTTTTCTTGCTGCAGATCGCTCATCCACTTGGCACTGGTGCAGCCACACCTCCAATATTGAGTTCAGCTTTGGGTCTCTCACTCCAGAAAGGGCATTGAGGGGCTGGAGAAGGTCCAGAGAAGGGCAATGAAGCTGGGGAAGGGTCTGGAGAACAGGGCTGAGGAGGAGCAGCTATGGGAGCTGGGGGCATTCAGACTGAAGGCAGACCTTATTGCTCTCCACAACTCCCTGAGAGGAGGCTGGTCACTTCTCCCTCATAAGAAGTGACAGGATGAGAGGAAATGGCCTGAAATTGTATCAGGGGAGGTTCGGGTTGGACATGAGGAACAATTTCTTCCACAAAAGGGTTGTGAAACTCCATCCCAGGCTGCTCAAGGCAGTGATGGAGTTCCCATCCCTGGAGGGATGCAGTTTAGCAGTGGACTTGGTAGTGTTGGACTACGTGACTGGACTTTGTGATCTTCAAGGTCTTCTGCAGCCTGAGTGATTCCAGGATTCTGTGACTCTATTTAAGCAGTTCCCTAGGTGAATAGTCATCATAGAATCACAAAATGGCCTAGGCTGGAAGGGACCTCAGGCATCATCTACTCCAACTCCCCTTTCATGGGCAGGGACACCTCCCACCAGTTCAGGTTGCTCAAGGCCTCACCCAACCTGACCTTGAATGCCCCTCGGGAGGGGACATCCCCAACCTCCCTGGGCAACCTGTGCCAGAGTCTCACCACCCTCAGACTGAAGATCTTCTTCCTCAGATCCAGTCTAATCCTGCTCCCCCTCAGCTTCAAACCATTCCCCCTTGTCCTGTCTCTAGACACTCTTATGAAAATTCCCTCAGCAGCCTTCTTGCAGGATGTCTTCAGGTGCTGGAATTATTCCCAAGATGACTCTGGAAATGGTTATGGAATTGACCCCCACATTAGGAAGCGCTCGAGCAAGAGATGTCCTCCCCTCCTGCACTCCTCTGACACCTTCCCATTTGCCTTGCTGGTCCAGCTGTTGGGGGGAAAGAGCAGAAGACAGAAGCAAGGCGCTGTTTAGTAGATCATCATCATCATGAATAATAGACAGGATGGGGAGAGGGAAAAAAACAACCAAACAAAACAAAAAAACCCAACCAAAAGCGAATCCAGGTGCTGGAAGACAGAATATAAACCGTAATTAAAACCTAGCAATGCTGCTCTGACAGATGGCACAATGCATACCCTGAAAATCATCCAGGAGCACTTATTTAATATCTGAGCACACTGACTGCTAGCAGCCTGTGCTGCTAGTGCTGGATCACTGCTTTTATGGGTGACATCCAGGAAGAAATCCTCCGGCTTGCCTCGTCCTTCCCCACAACTCCCCCCTGCCACAAACCGGCATCTCAGCTGGGGCTGTTTAGGCTGGAGAAGACGAGAGGGGATTTAATTAATGTTTATAAATAGCTGAGGGCTGGAGTGTCAAAGGAGGGGGACAGGCTCTTCTCAACTTGCTCCCTGGGATAGGGCAAGGAGCAATGGATGGAAGCTGCAGCACAGGAGGTTCCAGCTTGACACAAGGGGCAACTTCTTGCCTGGAAGGGTCCTCGAGCACTGGCACAGGGTGCTCAGAGAGGTTGTGGAGTCTCCTTTTCTGGAGACTTTTAAGGCCTGTGTGGATGTGTTCCTGTGTGACCTGAGCTAGATTGTCTGGCCCTGCTCTGGCAGGGGGGTTGGACTGGATGCTCTCTTTGGGTCCCTTCCAACCCCTGACATGCTGTGAGCCTGTGATGCAAGGAGGAGGCAAGTTCATCACAGCTATCCTGACTTGGATGCAAATAGAGCGCCCAAGGCAAGACACTTTGCACGGATATTAAAAGTCAGCCTGCGAATGCATCTGGGAAGGTGGAGGGGGCTGTGTGTGTGGAAATCACAATCAGCTGTTTTGTTGCTCTTTGTTTTGCTGCAAGAACTTGTTCTGCTCTTTTGAAGTGGGATTTGCAGTCCTGGAGTGGGGCAGCCTGTTCTGCAGCACTGACATGAAAAGGTTGTTTAACCTGTTCCTGCTTTCCAGCTTGAAAGAAAGGCAGCACAAGAATAACTTCTGCACGTCCGTCACTCTGCCTTTGTGCAGGCTACAGCAGGAGTTGAATCCTTCTGCTTTCCTGCTAATCCTGCTCCTGCTTTCAGGACTCATTTTCTGGCATGGATTTACTGTCATAGAATGGCTTGAGTTGGGAGATCATCTAGCTTCCTTCACTAGAGACTTTAATGACCTGCCTGGATGCATTCCTGTGTGACCTGCCCTAGGTGATCCTGCTTTGGCAGGGGCATTTGGACTTGATCTCTGGAGGTCACATCCAACCCCTATTATTCTATGATTCTATGATTCCAAGCCCCCTGCCACAGGCAGGGACACCTCCCCCTAGAGTGGGTTGCTCACCATCCCTGGATGTCTTTAAAGGTAATTTAGATGTGGTGCTTGGGGGTATGGTTTAGGGGTGAGCTTTGTAGAGCAGGGTTAGTGGTTGGATTTGCTGATCCCAGGGGTTTTTCCCAACCTGAATGATTCTGTGATTCTATGAAAGCCTCATCCAGTTTGGTCTTAAAGGCTTCCGGGGATGAGACACCCAAAACATCCCTGGGCAACCCATTCCAGTGCCTCCCCACTCTCCCAGTAAAGAATTTCTTCCTAACGTCCAATCTAAATCTCCCCTACCCTAGCTTCAAATCATTGCCCCTTGTCCTTTCACCAGGGGAGGGTTGATTCCTCCTTCCACATCGAAGCTGTGTTCCCTGGCTTTGGTGATCCAGAGCAGCTCCTGGGTAGCACTGCAGAGAGCCAGACCCTCCCGGGGGAGCACCTGGGGCTCCGCTCCGCTGGCAGCCGGAGAAGCCTCTCGCGTTGGGGCCGGCTCTGCAGAGCAGTGCTCTGCAAATGTTCCTGCTATTTGTAATCAGCCCTGGTTGTCACACTTTGATATTTGTTCTTCAGAAGCACTCCTGCAGAGCTTGCCAACAGGAATGTTTTCCACACAAAGACGCAGCAGCTTGTGTTTCAGACAGGAGCCTTGAACTCCGGGAGGATTCACACTTGGGAACCCGAGGAGTCCGGATGTGATTAAGAAGCAGATCTGCATCACCCAGCTTGTTTGCAGTCACACCAGTTCCAGCTCTGGAGGATGAGGAGCATTCAGCCCAAAGGTGGGCAGAGGTGCCTGTCCCCCACACCCAGACCCACCTCAGCATGAATCTGCTCAGCAAGCAGGGCCAGCTGAGCGGACAGCGTAGGTGTGCGGAGCAGAGCGCAGTGCGATGGGGTTAATAAATCCCTGGAGTGAGCAGAGGAGAGTCTCTGCCTGCAGAAGAGGATCACAGCACTGTGGGATGCTGTGCCCAGAGGAAATGCTAGGGAAAACCCAATCAGGTGGTGATGGTAGCCCAGAATCATGCTTGGGTTTAAAAGTAGGATGGAGATTTCTTGGCAGAGCCCACCCTGGCTGCTCTCCTCTGAGCTCCCAGCCCAGCCACCCTTCTCAGAGCTTTTGTCAGCATGTCTCAGCTAGGCTACAGCAATCTGAACATCTGGGTATGAAAACCCTCAAAGCAGGAAAAAAAAAAAAACCCTACAGGATGCTCTGAATAAATGATTCTATGATTCTGTGATTCTATGATCATCTCCTCCAAGCTCCCCACTTTGGGCAAGGACACCTCTTGACTCAGCTGCTCAGGGACACCTCTGAATAGATGGTGGAGGGAAAGAGAAGCAATATTCAGCAGCACTGTGCCAGTTGTGCCAGCATGGAAAACGACCCCACTGTGTCAGTGCTGTTCAGGTAGGCAAGGACAGATTGCAGTCTGGCTCCTGGCCACTCTGATGAGATTGAGACAGGATGGGATTGTGACATCTGGGGCAGCTCAGCAGGGAAAGTGTCCTGGTGAAGAAGACAACGCTCAGTTAACAGCTGGAAGAATCATAGAGTGGCTCAGGTTGGAAGGGACCTCAGAGGTCATCTACACCAACCTCCCTGCCATGGGCAGCGACACCTCTCAGCCAGAATCAGCTGCTCAGGGCCTCACCCAACCTGGCCTTGAACTCCTCTAGGCAGGAGACATCCACAGCCTCCCTGGGCAACCTATTCCAGAGTCTCACCAACCACATACTGAAGAACTTCTTCCTGAGATCCAGTCTAAATCTCCTCTCCCTCAGCTCCAAGCCATTCACCCTTGTCCTATGGGAGACAGCCTTTCACCACCCAAAATAGCTGCTGCCACCCAAAATAGCTGCTGCCTTCTAGCTCAGCAGGACAGCCTGCAGGGATGAGTGCTGTGGGAAGAGAGAGGTTAATGTTGTGCAACTCTCTGGGCGACTTATTCCAGTATCTCAGCATCCTTGGGCTGAAGAACTCCTTCCTGAGCTCCAGCCTAACCCTGCTCTCCCTTGGCTTCAAACAACCACCTTGTCCTGTCTCCAGACACCCTCATGAAAAGTGCCTCTGCAGCCTTCCTGCAGGATCCCTTCAGATACTGGCAGGCAGCTCTAAGATCCCCTTGGAGTCTTCTCTTCCACAAACTGCACACCCCCAGCTCCCTCAGCCTATGCCCATAGCAGAGCTGCTCCAGCCCTTGGATCATCTTTGTGGCCCTCCTCTAGTCTCTCTCCACAGCTGTGCCCTCCTTCTGCTGGGGACACCAGAACTGATGCAGTATTCCAGGTGGGGTCTCAGCAGAACAACAGAAGGGTAAACCATGAAGAATAAGGAACTCCTCCATACCCTCTGCCCTTCACCAGGCAGTGCATGTAGCTATGCAGCCTGCCATGAGCTCCCTGCAGGGATTTGCTCTGCAGGTCTTCCAGGGAGTTCTGCCAAGAGGACACATGGTGGCTCCGACAGATACTGTTGAAAACCAGCCAGGCACAATTAGTGACCAGGGAGATCAGACCTTTGTGTCTGTAACTTGAAATAGGGAAACTAACCATGGTAGAACCTTGATGTCACCTAAAGTCACCTTGCCAGCACTTCTGGTAGCTTTAAGTGTGTGCTTCATGTGCCACAACAGATTGAGGTTACAGCTGGGTGAGAGTTACTGAGAATCTGCAGCTTTCTGGCACCGTGGTCCAGAGCCTGGATGCTTCATAGAATCACAGAATGGTTTGGAATGGATTTTTAAAGATCATCTGGTCCAACCCCCTGCAGTCAGCAGGGACAGCTGCAGCCAGAGCAGGTTACTCACAGCCCCAGACAAATTCACTTTCAATGGTGCCAGGGATAGGCAGCTCTCACCTCTCTGGGCAACCTGGGACAGCCTCTCAGCACCCTCAGGGCCAAAAATCTATTCCCTCTTTTCAGTATGAATCTTCCTCTTTTACCTTCAGACCATCACCCCTTGCCCTGTCACAACAGGTCCTGCAGAAAAGTCTCTCCCTAGCTTTCTGATGAACCCCTTTAAGCACTGCAAGGCCACCTGCAAGCTGAACAAAGCCCAACTCTCTCAGCCTGGCCTCACAGCAGAGCCCTTCCAGCCCTGCCAGCATTGCTGTGCCCTCCACTTGCCCTCCTCCAACAGGTCCCTGTCTGTGCTGTGCTGAGGACTCCAGAGCTGCCCCAGCACTGCAGGAGGGGTCTGAGCAGAGCACAGTAGAGGGACAGAATCCCCTCCCTACCCCTGCTGCCCAAGCTGCTGGGGATCAGCCCAGGACAGGCTGGGGCTGGGCCGGCAGCACTCGGTGCCAGCTCATCTCCAGCTTTGCACCCCTGGCACCCCCAAGTCCCTCTCTACAGGGCTGCTTTCCAGCAACTGGGGGTTGCTGTGACCCAGGGCTAGGACCTTGCACTTGGCCTTTTTGAACCTCACGAGGTTCACATGGATCCACTTCTTCACTTCTTGTCTATATCCCTCTGGATGGGTCCTGTCCCTCAAGTGTGTCAACAACACTACTCAGCTCGGAGTTGCTGTCACCTGCAGACCTGTTGAAGGTGCAGCTTCACCCCTCTGTCTGTGTGACATTAAACAGCAATGCTAAGTCACGTTCCACTGCCTGGTGTCCAGAGCTTACCTGGCTTAGATTGTCCCAGGTGCTGCTTCCTCTGTTGCCTGCACTTGGGTATCTGCAGAGTGTGCACCAGTGCAGTGTTGCAGCTCAGTGACAGCTATGGCACAGGATGCTGTGGAGCAGGAGCGAGAATGATGGATTGGCAAGGGAAGCATGTCAGTGATGAGCCCTCCCTGCCCCTGCCTGGATGCATGGGGCCAGGAACAAGGAGTACATCTGGGCTCCTACCAGCCAGCAGCAGTTTAGGAAGTTGCTCTGTTTTGCTTGTCACAAATAGCAGCCTCCAGCTGAGACACAGCTGTTGTACAGGTGCTGCTTCTCCACCCTGTTTCACTCCAAGGAACTGGTGGAAAACAGTGAAGAGCTCTCTCATAGCCAGACCCCTGGCTTGAAGCTGCATCTCAGCAGCCACGGCAGTGATTTTGAGGGCCTGCTACCCCCCAGCTGCACATTGGCCTCAAATTGTGCCAAGGGAGGTTCAGACTGGATAGTAGGAACATTTGTCCCCAGAAAAGGTTATCAAGCCCTGGAATGGGCTGCCCAGGAAGGTGGTGAAATCACCATCCCTGGAGGTATTTAAAAGATGCAAGGATGTGTTGCTGAGGGATGAGGTTTGGTGGCCGTGGCCCAGCAGTAGTGCTGGGATTGGGAGCTCTAGGTGCAAGGTTGGACTGGATCTCAAAGGTCTCTGCCAACCTCAAGAGGTCTGTGATTCTGAGGTGCTCTGATTCTGTCATTCCTTCATTCTATGATTCTGTCTGCGGTCCCAAGCAGAAGGGTCCTAGCCTGGCTGTGATATCTGACCATCGCTCAGCACATGTTGAGCCTGCAGCCATGTAGGAGACATCACCAAGTCCACGAGGGCCTCCCGCTGAGTCAGCATGTGGGATGCTGCAGCCACCTTCATAGTTTTCTGTTTCATTCTTCTGTTGATCACCATGAACTCTTTAGACACTGACCATGGACCCTTACAGCTTCCCTAGCCCCAGACAGCCCACGGAAGGAGCTCAGAGCATCCCAGGCATGTCAGGACTGCTGCAGTGTGTGAGCCAGTCTTGGCCAATGCAAACCTGCCATCTTCTGCTGCACATCCCCTGCTCCACACCACTCTGCTGCTCCTTCATGGAATCATAGAATGGTAAGGTTGGAAGGGACCTCAAAGCTCATCTAGTTCCAACTCCCTGCCATAGGCAGGGACACCTCCCACTAGTACAGGTCACTCAAGACCTCATCCAACCTGGCCTTGAACACCTCCAGGGAGGGAGCAACCACAACCTCCCTGGGCAACCTGTGCCAGTGTCTCACCACCCTCACTGCAAACAACTTCCTCCTAACATCCACTTTCAATCTCCCCTCTGACACTTCAAACCCATTTCCCCTTCTCCTGGCATTACCAGACCTTATCAATAGTCCCTCCCCATCCTCCCTGTAGCCCCCTTCAGATCCTGGAAGGTTACTCTAAGGTCTCCTGGAAGCCTTCTCTTCTCCAGGCTGCAGAGCCCCAACTCTCTCAGCCTGTCCTCACAGCAGAGCTGCTGCAGCCTTCTCAGCATCTTGGTGGCCTCCTCTGCACTGACTCCAACACTTCCACGTCCTTCCTGTGCTGGGGGCTCCAGAACTGCACCCAGGACTGCAGCTGGAGTCTGAGGAGAGCAGAGCAAAGGGGCAGAATCCCCTCCCTTGCCCTGCTGCCCACACTGCTCTTGCTGCAGCCCAGTACACAGTTGCTGTCTGGGCTGCACTCACACTGCAGCTTCAGGTTGAGCTTTTCATCATTCTTCTGTTGACCCCAGTGAAATCTTTGGACCCTGACTATGGATCTTTACAGCTTCCCCAGTCCCAGACTGCCCATGGAAGGAGCTCAGAGCATTCCAGGCATGTCAGGACTGCTGCAGTGTGTGTGAGCCAGCCTTGGCTGATGCAAACCTGACATTTTCTGCTGCACATCCCCCGCTCCACACCACTTCATGAGCTTTGGACACTGTAAGGTGGACACAGAGGACAAGCCATGGGTTGACCTGTAGTTATTTCTCTTCTCTTGACTACTCAGCAAATGTTGCCTTGTGTTGTCTACCACCCATGTGGGACCTGTGGAGCTCCAGAGACCTAACACTCATCTCATCTGCTCAGCGATGGTAGCTGGAAGGCAGGTTGGCTGCATGCAGAGCTGTAGGGACAGAGCCTTGGAAACAGCATCACAGCCTCTCAGCCAGCTTCACTCTGCCTTTCAGCCCCTGGAAACACCTATAGGAAGGGAAATGTGTGGGAAAATCTGACAGTGTCACTGTGTTTGGCTGCTGGCAGGGATTTCTAATTAATTTCTTCACTGCTCTTCCAAAGCAAAGCTCCAGCCCAGGATCAGTGCTGCTGCTGCCTGCTGAAGCTGCTCAGCCTTGGGATACATGCCATGCTTTAGCTCGGGTGGGAGCTCCTGCAGCACTGTCCTGCAGCCCCCAATGGGCACCTGAAGCTTTGCTCAGCTCTGCTCCGGGCCGAACCATCTGGGAGCAAGCAGAGTACATGCAAAGGCTGTAGGGCAGCCTAGCCCCTTGCAGAGCCAGCTGTGGACTGATGGTCCAGCTCAGATGCCAAGCCCTGCAGGAGTCATCTGAGGCAGGATGGGGCATTGGGCATCTCATGCTGATGATGGGGCCAGGAGTAAACGGGGCCATACTGTCCTTGCTAGCAAAGGCACAGGCACGGCTGGCAGAGTGGGTGTGAGAACAGCTTGTGGCAGTCTGTTTTGCCCAGCTTGGAGGTGAAGTGGTAGCTAGCTGTTAGGAAACTCACTTACTGAGGAACAAGCTGATTGCTGAACAGCTTGCTTGACCCAGACTCACAGAGAAGCCTTCTGCCTCGCTCCCCCACAGGCACTGCATCAACAAAGCGAGCTCAGCCTGGCAGCTTTTCTGCACAGAGGGTGCAGGCAGAAGACCTTCATTTCAGTCGTGGACCTTGCCATGACTTCTTCATGTCCAGATATGACAAGAAACATTGAGGGAGCCACCCAGACCAGAGTGGAGCTGCATGAGCCACATCTCAGCATCATCACGAGCAAAAGCTCCATCCTAGCCCGGGAACAGTCGCAGTCGCTGTGTAGGAGGTACCAGTTGCTGAGAAACCACCTCCTCACCATGTAGCCTGCAAATGAGTTATTCTGAGACACTTTACCTAATGGTCTTTATCCTGCAAGTGAATACCCACTTTAAAAAAAGACTGTAGTGAATACAAAGCTTCTGGTTACCCTGACTGGTACTTCTTTCCCTGTTAGAGGAACTCCACGCTGGAGCTCGACCATCAAAATGAGTTTTGACTTCTCCATCTTGCTTTTCGTGCTTCTTCCAATTAGAGGAGTGGCTGTGTGCTCTCAGTGGAGTTGCCCAAAGTAAAAGGCAACTCATTTTCCCCCCATTAGCTCTGCAGTGCATAGGAACCAACCCCGGAGTGAGATATTGCCTCAGTTTTTCCCCCCAGCTGGGACTAGGGAGTGTATGGAGAGGGTAAAGCTGAAGCGTTGCTCTCCACACACCAATACTTCACTCTGCATGCTCCTTCAGGAAGGCAACAGGGCAAAACAAATGAGCCTTGATAGCCTTACCCAAATGAGTTATCATCTTGGCAGTTTATCCCCCGTTCCCCTTCATGGGTAGCTGCTTCCCTCAGAGGGAGGGATGAGAAGCCTTGATTCATGCAGGCAGGCAGGGCTAGATGAAACCTCAGATCATGGTGACACAGCCAGCACTCTCCTGGCCCACATCCTCCCACAACCATGACTTGCTCCATCAGGGAAAAACTGCTTGGAGCACCCATTTAGTCACCACACTGAGATGGATCTGCCCAGACATCATCCCTTCCCTAAAGAGAGGTCACAGGACACTTAAACCACTACACCTGGCTTTTGGACAACTGCCATCATGGGTTGTTTCAGTGACAAAGATTCAAAATGCCTGGGCCAGGTGGAGCAGAACTCAAACAGAGTTGACATATCCCCATCCTCTGCCCAGAGATGGGCAATGGTTCCAGTTAATCCTCCTCAGTCCCTTCCCTCTGCCTGGTGTTCACAGGTTCTGCTCTGATCCCAGCTCTTCCCAGCCATGTTCCCTGCTCCCATGGCATCCTGCTACAGGATGTATCCTGCAAACATCTTTCCCTGAGCAGGTAAGATACAATGCCTGAATTGAAACCTGTCTTTGGGGCTGACCAGGCTTCCCAGATGCTAATGCCCATGGCCATACAATCATAGAATGGTGGGGATTGGAAAGGACCTCTGGACATCATCCAGCCCAACCCCTATGCCGAAACAGGATTACTTAGGGCAGGCCACACAGGAATGCATCCAAATGGGTCTTGAAAGTCTCCACAGAAGGAGACTTCACATCCTCTCTGGGTAGCCTGTTCCAGGGTTCCAGAACCTTCACAGCAAAAGAAGTTTTTCCTCATGTTGAAGTGGAACTTCCTGTGTTCCAGTTTGTACCCAATGTCCCTTGTCCTGATGCTGGGCACCACTGAAAAGAGGCTGGTGCCTTCTTCCTGACACCCACCCTTTATAAAGATTAATAAGAACTCTGATCAGCCTTCTCTTCTCCAGGCCAAACAGTCTGAGGGCTCTCAGCCTTACCTCATCAGACATATTCCAGTCCTTTCATCATCCTCACAGCCTTTGCTGGTCTCTATCCACTAGTTCCTTCTCTGTCTTGAACTGGTGAGGCTAGAATCAGATGTGGTACTCTAGATGTGGTCTCACCAGAGTATAGTAAGGTTATAACATCCATCCATCTCCCACTCCATGCATCCATGCATCCATGCATCCATGCATCCATGCATCCATGCATCCATGCATCCATCCATCCATCCATCCATCCATCCATCCATCCATCCATCCATCCCTCTCTTTCTCTGTATGTCCTTCTGTTCATTCCTTCATCTCTCCCTCCATCCAGCCCTTCATGCATCCTTCCATCCATCCATTCATCCCTTCATCCATCACTTCATCCATCCATCCCTCCACCCCTCCATCCACCCCTCCATCCCTCCACCCCTCTATCCATCTCCCACTCTATCCATTCCTCCATCCATCCATCCATCATTCCATCTATCTCCCCTTCCACCCACTTCTCCATCCATCCCTCCATCCACTCCTTCATCCATCCATCCATCCATCCCTCTCTTTCTCTGTATGTCCTTCTGTTCATTCCTTCATCTCTCCCTCCATCCAGCCCTTCATGCATCCTTCCATCCATCCATTCATCCCTTCATCCATCACTTCATCCATCCATCCCTCCACCCCTCCATCCACCCCTCCATCCCTCCACCCCTCTCTGCCTCTCCCACTCT